>VYZQ01008959.1:343-11879 GCA_013400655.1 Mystacornis crossleyi
GGTGGGGGTGGTTGTTGTGAGGGCGTAGGGTGGGGAGGGGCGGGGTGGAAAGGTGCGAGGCAGGCCGTGGGGCTGGTCCCGCCTGCCCTACCCTCGCTCCCGCGGGCTTTGTGCTGCCTCTGGTTGCTAACGGAGACTTCTCTTTGTCGGAGCGCAGGGTGACCTGTGAGGAATCGCCTTCCCCGCAGCCTGGACTTGGGTTTCTCGTGGCCTAGCAAGAAGCGGTTTCCTTTCCTGGGCTGTTGGCATCGTCCTGCCAGGATTCAGTCGTTCCCAAAGGAATGGAAGAATGCAGCTGATAAGTGCTTAACCGCTGTGTGCTCCTATAGGCAGCACCAGGCGCTGGCTTCAGCTTCTCCCCTTTGGCACTTTGGGGGTGGGCCTCTCCTTGTTGCCTCGTCTGGGTACCTTTTTTAGCGGCACTCTAGACTAAAGGAGATGGAAGAAAAGGAGCGATGTGATAAATTCCAGCTGGTACCTTTACACTAAGGAGAACTGTATATTCTGACATTTTAATTTTTTTTTTTCTGTGGAGGGAAGGGAAATACTACATTTTATGGGATATGGGAGGAGGGAGGAAAAATACGTTGCAGACCTTCGTGTGGTTTTTAAAACCAGCCATCAGAGGCAATTACTGAATAAACTGAAGCACAAGAGGAGGCTTTGTAAGCTGGAAGCAACGCTTGCCCACAGAAGAAAGGGGCAGTGGGCTGTTGTTGTGACTGTGGAGGCAGAAGCTTCAGCCTCCTTCATTTTTCATCATCTACTCCCCATCCACCCATCGAGAAAATGAGTTGTGTGCCATGGAAAGGTGACAAGACCAAATCGGAATCGCCAGAGCCATCCCAGCTACTGCCACAGCATATTTACCATGAGAAACAACGCAGGGAGCTGTGCGCTCTCCATGCCCTCAACAATGTCTTCCAGGACAGCAACGCCTTCACTAGGGAAACCCTGCAGGAGATTTTCCAGAGGTAGGATGCTTTCTGTACAGGCATTAGCTTCCCCTTGTCCTCTGTTGATAGGAGGAATTTTCGGGTGTTATCTGGGGGGAAATAGAAAAGAAGGGATTCAGACTATGCCACTGCTTTGAGCTGAATGCATCTGTTCTTTTTTAACTCCAGCCTTTTTTTTCTTCCCGTCCATGCAGAAATTCTTTCTCATTTTACTTGTTTCCTAACCTGTTCTGGCTGCCAGTTTTGGATCCAAGGGCTTTATTGCAGATGCTGTCGCGGTTGGAGTGCTGTCTTCCTCCCTACTCACCTTAATGCATCTTCTACCTGTCTTCCATATTTCTGCCCCTGCCTTGTGTACATAAATTATCTTGATGTTAATAATGGATTTGGGGATTACCTTGGGAGAATGATGGCAGCGGGTCATCATAAAAACTTACTGCAACAGTTGTTTTTTAAAAATTAGGAGTTTTGCTAAATGAGTGACTCCTTATTCAAGAAGTTCAGTGAAGGTCTTCAAATATTATGGGCTTTTTTTTTCCATGCAGTAGGACCCTAGGTACTCTCTCAAACTGGATTTAATTTCAGTGGCTGGATGCCTGTTACCTGTGGCATTGCTAAATGTTTCCCAGCAGCTTCAGATAATTAATGAAGTGGGTTTGAGTTTTACAGGGGTGAATATAAATTATTAATGTGGCCTGTGCAATAGCTTATATTTTGGTCAGTGTTTATTTTACGGTGTTTTGATGCTTTATGGAAATTCTCCTGTGTGAGCCTTTCTAAGTTCTGGTGACCCACCACTGGTGGAGCGTGATGGAGTGATGATATAGGAAAAGGGCTCTCCTCTGATACTCAACCTGCAGATGTTGTCAACATCGTGTAAGTTATGGTTGAATAGCTGTTACCAGCTGTTGCCAGCATCTTGTGTTTGTGACAGGTAGGAGATGACAGGTCATGGCAGCAGGTGCAGTGGGACAAGGCAGTCGCGGTACCCTGTGCTGATGAGCAAGGAGCTGTGTGCCTGTTGCTGCTCTCATGAAAACTGGCAAATTTATGGAACTAGTGCTTGACTCATCAACCTCATGTCTGTCTTTGGCAAAAGAAACGTGGTGAAGGACAATAGCAAATATCAGATCAAAATGCTATTCATTATAGCATTGTAGATGAAACTCCTGCTGGTGGAGTGGAGCTAGTCCATGGCAGGCTCAAGGCACTCTTTGTCCAGTGTAAACACACTGTGGTTTTGTTCCAGAGCAGCAATTGTCAGAACCTTAATCACAGCTGGATTGCTCTTGGCCTGAAGCAAACAAAGGCAGTTCATGTGGTAGAAAGAGTGTGATGATCTAATTAGTTGGCTTTCATTGTGTTTGGTGAGACAGAATTAGTGTGCAGCATGAAATGTCTCAGAAAAAGACTGGATATTAATCTTGTTGGACCTTTTTCCCTAGATGGGAGAGTTTGTCTTTTATTCCAACCTGGAGTTGTTCCATCCTAATATTCAGATCAAGATACACAGATTGATTCAGCCCCATGGTAGTATGGAAATATATATGGATATTCCTCTTGGAAACGGATGAGCTATAAGATAGGCATAAGAACTGCCAGTGTCTTTCTGTTTCTGTTGGGTGACCACTTGTGTGTAGCTCTTTGACCTGCCTTTAAGAAGTGTGGATTTAGTTGCCCTTTATACGTTACTTGTCTTTCCTGTGTTCACTCATATTCTATGTATTGTTAAAGGACCGATGAATATTTTTAATAACCTACAAAAATATCGAAGTCTAATTTTTAAACCCAGTGTTGACAAGGTAACAAAATCACAAATAAACTTAAGCTCTTTAGCTTTTACCACATTTCCTTGGAGAATGATTGAACCACATTGCTTAATCATTAGCTTCCCTTTTGCTGCATCCTATTGTGTAAGGCCAGGGTAGTCTGATGATTATCATCTCAAGCGTATGCCAAAACTTGGTCGTGGCACCCCTCTGATTTTGCAGTCTTTCCCTCTTCTTTCCTCTAAAACAAGAGATACCTTTTTGATGTTCGTCTGGCTTTTGTTGCAGGAAGTATGATTGCATGTTCCAAGCGTTGCATGGAGATACAAACAAAATGTCTTTGCTTCATTGGAGTCTGTGTATTGAAACCTGATTAATCACCCCACGACAGAAAGACAACTGCACGCAGGAATCTTGGAGCCCCTTCTGTGTCTCCGACCAGGATATTGTGTTTAGACAACATGCTGATGAAAGTTTCTGATGTAGAAAGATCAGGAGGATTATTACCTGGATTTCTGTCCAACTTTGTCAGTCTTCCTTAGCTCAGTGGGTAGATAAAAAAACCCAAACCAAGTTTAATTCCTTGCCTAGTCAGAATCCTTCAGCTGATGATTGTGGACCCTAGTTTGGTCTGTGTGGGTCAACACTGATGTGGTTCTTGGTGCAAGTTTGCTCACAGGTGCCAGTTTTTTGTTGCCCATGCTGATCACCTCATCGCATTTCTGGGACTCTGGAAGTTACGTGAAACAACAAGGATAAATGTGTTCTTTCAGCTCTTGAATAAACTTGTCTCTGGCAAATGGTGCCGTGAGAGGGTGCTTCTGCAGCCCAAAGGGCTCTCTGAATTGTAAGCCTTTCCTTGCTCGCTGGCGCTCAGTAGGGTTGGTAGATTGAAGCAATGATCTTGAGGAATTAGTTGCAGCCAAGTGATCTTACTTTATGGAGATGCTGGAAGAGCTGCAGGTTCCATCTCTGTGATTAGTAAAATACAGCCCCATGGTGGATATTAACAGCTTTTCCTCTTACCATGGTATTGTGGGCTCCTCTCCCTTCTATGGTGAACTCGCTTCCCAGACTGTTCTGCTGCAAGTCTTGCAGAAAAACTCAAGCTGAAGCCAAAAGCTGCCTGTGTGTAGCCTCTCCAGCCTTGGTTGCTGTGAAACTCCCTACTCAATCCACTTTCTTCTTGTCCAATGCCTTATGCTGTCAGGGTGTCACTGAAAACTGGGAAATAAATTCTCCCACCAGTTGGTTAGGTAAGAAAGCTGACATTACTTTATTCAATGTGCTGGGTGCACGGGCATTGCTCTGCCTGATGTGTGCACCCAGCAGCCTAACAGACCAGGTTATATGCATCAAACCAATATATATTCACTGCATTTCTAGTACATATGCATTACATTTCCTGAATGCATGCATTTCTAGTACATACGCATTACATTTCCTGAGTACATGCATATATGTTAATTATTTCCATGGATTTATTTGGATATCAGTAGGGGTCTTTTGAGGGTCTTCAGCGGTCGTTTGGAAACATCCCATTCCCCAAATTTTCCATTTATGGTTCTGGATCCTCTAATGACTCTTTTCTCCTTGAGAATATCTCAAGTATGTCGTCAGGCCACGATGCTCTTCTCTTATCATTCTTTGCCCTGGCACTCTATCTTTGTTCTCAAAACTAAGACATCTGCTAGTACATCTTAATCACTGATATAGGTAAATAAGGAAGCGCTAGCTGGTACAAGACTATTAGTCACATATGTAGGGAGTTAACACAAAGCCACATTAATCTCTGGCATTTGTACAAAGTACTATATGGTACAAAATGAAGCATTAATCACAGATATGAGGATCAAACGCTATTGTACTAAAGCTAAAAAGAATTTTCCAACATCTCCCCCCACTGCTGCATGGACACCTTTTTAAAGAAATATAATTTGTTCAGTAACAAGGGCAGGAATGCAGAAGGGCTGAGGGATTTTCAGTGGATGAAATATGCCTGCAAGAATATGCTGTGTGCTAAAGGCCAAGCAAAAGAAGTGCAGGCACATTAGGAGTTTTGGGCATGGAATTGACAGGAGGGGGAGGCAGGTAAAATACGGATGTTTGGATGATATGAAATCTGAATTTTGCACTAGCTGAATTAATGGAGTCCTTATCAATGAGAAGAGTAACTCATCACAACAGAACTCATCTGAGGCATGACTTTCTTTGGATTGGCATTACATGACTTTGCTGTTCTCTGCTCCCAATTTCCCCTTGTGCTTGCTTTTCCAGCTGTCATCTTCATAGTAATACATCCTGTTGTTTTCCCTCCTCACAAAATTTCTTAGGCAGAGAGGGGAAACATAAAACCGTAAAAGTGGCTAGCAGGCTTTTTTGCCACTCATCTCCATGTTACGTCTCACATCCGTTATCTGAACCTGTGCAAAGGCCGTTGTATATTCTAGCATGTAACCCCATAGCAGCCCACAGCTTCCTCACAAGGGGAGGTGGAGAGGCATGCATTGATCTCTCCTCTCTGGTGACCAGTGACAGGACCTGAAGGAATGGTGTGAAGCACTGTCAAGAGGAGGTCTAGGTTGGGTATTAGGAAAAGGTTCTTTTCCAAACCAGAGGGTGGTTGGGCACTGGAACAGGCTCCCCAGGGAAGTGGTCACAGCACCAACCTGACAGAGTTCAAGAGGTGTTGGGACAATGCTCTCCAGCACATGGTGTGATCCTTGGGGCTGTCCTGTCTGGGACCAGGAGTTTGACTCCCTGTGGATCCCTTCCAACTCAGGA
The DNA here is from genome assembly GCA_013400655.1 of Mystacornis crossleyi. NCBI lineage: Eukaryota > Metazoa > Chordata > Aves > Passeriformes > Timaliidae > Mystacornis > Mystacornis crossleyi. The sequence goes on from VYZQ01008959.1 coordinate 5,853, forward strand.
TATGCTATGATTATATGAATATATGAACTGTGGTTCTGCATTTTTAGATGCTGTAGTAATGCAAGTGATGTCTAAGTGAACTTACAGATCAAAGCTGAAAAGATTTGTTCGCATCAGGATTATCTGTTTAGTTACCTACAGCAACCAATATTTTTTTATCATCTAGCAACAGCAACACTTTAGAAAGCTCCCAACCCCAAGTATCTTCACAGCTTTTGTGTCTAAGTACTTCTTTCATTTACCAGTGGAGGAGGAAGAAGAGCAACCTTTCCTGCAGCCAACCTCCCCTGCCTCTTTTTCTCATCCAGTTTTCAAGACTAGTGTTGACTGTTGAACTCTTAAAATGGTAATAGCCGTTGTCCTAAATAGCAAACTGGCATTTACTCCAACTGTAAAGTGAGGAAAAATCGTAATTGAAGCATTCTTCAGAAGTACCAGTCCAAGGGGTCAGGGTGGAAGAGCTTTGTAATTTCTTTCACATCAAAGGCAGGATTTTTGGAGGCTTTGTACATCCAAGTCATTCTTTATGCATCACTTAGTTCCCTCAGCCCATTTGTTGAGGGATAAGGGGGGATGGAATAGTTTGTGTTTAAACACAAAACCCCTGAAAATGAGCTTCAAGTTACACAGCAAGTAGCCCCTTTCCAGCTGTGGAATACAGGTTCAGCAAACACCTACTAGAGCAGTCTCCTCTTCTGTTTGTAGGCTGTCTCCCAACACCATGGTGACCCCCCACAAGAAGAGCATGCTGGGGAATGGGAACTACGATGTGAACGTGATTATGGCAGCACTTCAGACCAAAGGCTACGAGGCAGTTTGGTGGGATAAACGCAGGTACTGAGAAGTTGTGTAATTCTGGAGGCGGCTACTGTTTGTAAAAATGAGAAAGAGATTGAAGTGAAAGCACCAGAACATAATCTTGTTGATGTCTTGTTTTCTGCACTCTTTCAGGGATGTTAATGCCATTGCCCTGTCTAACGTGATGGGCTTCATCATGAATCTGCCCTCCAGCCTTTGCTGGGGCCCCTTGAAGCTCCCCCTCAAGCGACAGCACTGGATCTGTGTCCGGGAGGTGGGAGGCACCTACTACAACCTCGACTCCAAGCTCAAGGTGCCCGAGTGGATTGGAGGTGAAAGTGAGCTCAGGTAGGATTTCCTCAAACCCTTCCCCGCTGGAGGTAAGGAAACTGTCCTTAAACAGTTGGCGATTGAAACATGTATGGCTGACTTTCAACAGTAAAAATTTGAGAGTAGTAAGGTTCTTGTGCCTCCACTTGGATTTATGCCCTGTTTATGTTTTGGCAGTGGTGTCTCTGTGAGCTCAGTAGAGCTTGAGTTGGCCTCTTGCGTGTCTGACTCTGTCAGTGGTGGAGGTACAGACCACCTCTGGTATTAGTGGGTGAGACTTGCAACAAGATGTGCTGTGCCCTGCTCCTTCCTCGAGCATGAGAGTAGCAGCACTCTTTGCCTCTTTAGTACTAATCTGTATGTTTCCAACAAAAGGCCTTCCAGACTAAAAGTGCAACCTACTCCCTGACAGCAGCAAGAGTTGTTAGGAATCACTTTTCCTATGTAAGCATATGCTGCCCTTCTGGCTTGGCTCCCCTTCTCTGTTCAGCCTTAAGATAAGATTGTAAATACTTTGTACAGTTTCACCTGCTCTTGATTGCTGTTTGGCTTCCATTCCATCCTGCAGTAAATCCTACTAGCAGCTTTGGTGCCTTGACTAGACTTGTTTTGAGATAGGGACTGCACATGTGCAGTATTTGCAGAGCCAGCCATGCCACTGAAGTTCTGGTAAATTTCTGGGGTAAAGTAACTCTCTTATGAAACTACTGTGCAGAGGTTCTGGTGGATTTTATCCTAGGTCTATTGTTCTTCAGCAATAAATAAGGGCTTTCTCTACTGGCAGTTTTGAAAATCTGGACCAAAGGATATTGGAGAAAACATTGATTTGACTTCTGTATTTATTGGAACTAATCCAGGTTTGGTATTAGAAAAAGCTTAGGTGCAGAAAGGGATTAAAAAAACATGTCAAATGACCAGGTGGTACACTGCTGCTAAAGACATCTAAATGATGGGGTGTTCTTTTTTTACAAGGAAAAGATTTTTCCCAGATTTGTTGGAATTATTTTCAGTTACAGTGGGATTCTTGATCTTGGAAATATGAAGAAACTAAACTTGGTTTTAATTCTGTTTTTCTTACCTTGGAAAGTAAGAAAGTGGCATCTATAGACTCATCTCTGCTGAGGTTAAGATAATGTCTATCTGATTCTGAGAATTTTCTGGGTAGAGATGGTTGAATCTATTTGGGCAAGTTCAATATTTGTTTGTGGGTTTTTCTGTCATAAAATAACTTACGACAGTGGGGGTTTCCCTCCCTTTCTTGTCACATCTGAATAGTTAGTTGCATTTAGCTGTTGTTGCAGATGATGAAGTTCTACATTCAGTAGCATTTGTTTCTATTTCTCTTTATGATAGGAAATTTTTGAAACACCAGCTGAGAGGAAAGAACTGTGAACTCCTATTGGTGGTGCCAGAGGAGGTGGAAGCACATCAGACCTGGAGAGCCGACGTGTGACCTGGGCTGACTCTGTCCTCCCACTACAGTTCTTCCCCTTTACCAAACTCCTGATGTCCTAAAACCTGGATAATGGGTGCCCCAACTCTTCTCATCTGGAATTTCCTTTGTTAGGCTCCTCTCTTCCTTCCTTGGTGCAATAGGGCAATGGAGCAGGACATTGAGGGTGGTGGGTGGGGAAGAACTGAGGGCAGAGTGGAGGAAACTGGAAGCCAATCACTTTAATTACAAGGTGGATGAGCTGCAGCACCCTTTGGCCAGCTGGAAGGCATCATGTTCTTGTGCCTGGAAACCCCTGGCCTCCCTTTCCCCACGTGGTTCAAGGCTGTGCGTGGTGGGATGCTGCTCCCTCCAGCGCTTGTCAGGAAGGAGCAGGGGCTGAGCACGCTGCCACCTCTTTACAGTTCTCTCCCTCCAAAACAAGTTGTCATAAAGACATTTGCAATTCCTAAGGGTCTCTCAGGACACTCAAAACACTAGGAATGGTACGGTGCTCAGCACAACCCTCTGCGTCTTAGGGCTGGTTTGTGCCAGGATTTAGGAAACAATAATAAAACCAGTGTAATCTTCCAAGAAATTCTTCGGTAGCTAGAGGATTCTTCCCCAGGGTCTCCAAGGATTTATGTATGTGGTGAGCGGTTGTTTGGCAGTGTGTGTCTGGCTAAGGTGACGTGGAAACAGCAAGCACTGGCTGACTGAGGAGTATCAAGTTTCTGGACTGGAGAGAGGCCATAGTCTGCTTGAGTTTCTTCATGCTATGGTGGGGGTTTTTTTACTGTTTTTTAACAGTTGTTTTGGTTTTCTGCATGGTCACCCAGTAGTTTAGGGACTCCTTGGAGAGAGGAATAAAGCTTAAGAGGTTTTCAAAGAAATTCATTCCCTTTTATTTTCCTCTCTCCAGAAGTCTAGCCCACAGTTACAGATGTCATGTGAAATGAAAGTGATCAAGTTATAAATTAAAAATGGGCTGAGGAGGGAAGCCTTTATAGCAGTCAGTTTTGCCCTTTTACTGCTACCAGCCGCTGGTGTGGGAGCTGCAGAGGGTCCATCAGAACTTTCAGGCACTGGAGACACCCTGGCTTGGTAGTTGAACCAACCTCTCCTTTAGCGTTGGCCTACAAACATTCCATTACTGGGTGAATTGCTTTTTCCTGCCTTCATGGGGAAGAGAGACTAGACACGGAGACACTAAGAGGAATCTCCACTGGTTGTTTCCCAGTCACCCAGGCGAGCTGTAGCTCAGCCATGCCTTCCATGGCAGGAGGAGCAAATGCTGAGTTTGGAACTGACTTTATTGTGTTTAGCACTTCCTGGCTGAGCTGCTGTTTGCTTCCATCTTTACATGTCTTGGTTGAACAGCAACCTCTGGGACCTGATGGAGCTCAAAGGCTCCTGTTCCATCATGCAGGAAACTCTCATTACTGATGTTTGAGCTGGTGAGAGGAGGGCTTGTAACGACCTTTTCTCAGTTATTTTTCTCTTCAGAGCTCTGCAAACGCATGAGCAGGTGCTCGAACCTGAGAGACCACCAAAATGGCACCGTCCCAGCAGAGAAGAGAGACCACATGAGGACGGGACGATGGTGTTTGCTGACCCCTGGACATCTGGCAAGCATTCTTTTGCAGTCCTTTGAGCACAGCCTCCCACAGTCAAGGGCAAATGGCTCTTACATTTTAAAAAGTCCTATTTCGTAACACATTCCAATGACCAATACCAGCTGGCAGAGTTTTTAAACACTTTCCAGGCAGGATGTTCAGCCTGCAGGCATTCTGCTCCTGACTTGAAGCCATTTCTTCAAGAGGGGAAAATATTAATCTCAACAGCAACATTTTCTATGCTGATTGAAGTTGCACTTTGGAGAAAAACCTTGTTTGCATGGAAACTGCAAGCCAATGGATCAGTGCACAATATGCAAAGAAGTTTTAAAATACTTTGGGGCTGCTTTCCTCTCCTTGTATGTCAGCTGCTTTCCCGGGGGAGAAACAGCGTGATCCAGCTGCTCAGGTAAAGGGAAAGTGAATGATCACATCCCCGTGGGAGGTGAGGCTGCTGTGCCCGAGGGTGGGTGAGCTGGTCCAGTCCCACTGCTTGGGAGTGGGGAAGCCCCTCTTTGTTTTCTTGCTTGTTTGGTTTTGTTAGAGCCTTGTCTTGGATTTGTTTACAGAGATGTATTTTGTTTAACCAAATATTAAAAATGGAAAAAAAAGTTTCCATATAAATGTCCTATCACTTCTGTATGTTCAATTGAATTGTTCTGTAACAAAGTATGTAAAGGATAAATAAATTTTTTTTCTTTGGTTATAAAACCACCTTTTTGTGCGTTAAGAACCTTGAATGGGGGATACTGGTGCTCAGGTAAGATCACCTCCCTGAGAATTCCCTTAAGCCATGCAAGGCTTCCCCACCCCTCTGAAGGTGACAAAGCCTTGTTGGTCCCTTCCACACTGCCAGGCTGTGCATGAAATGAAGAGATCCCTACCCCGAAATCCCCCGACAGCTCTGAAAGAACTGAGCCTCCCTCAAGGACATCTATTAAAACCACACTGCTCAGGTTGGATTTATTTAATATTCCATACAAAAAAATATGCAGCTGATGTCTGTTCTACTTTATGAGGCAGAGAATCTGCGTGGATGTGATCGTCTCAAACCTGGCCTGCTGCTCCCTCGGTTCTCACACGCACACACAGCTGCAGTGAAAGTGTTTCTGCAGATGCATCTTCCCAAAGAGTATTTTCCATGGGGTATTGATTGCCACCAGCACCCCTCCTTCCTCTGCTGGGAAAGTCACACTTCCTGGCACTACTGTCCTTCAGCTCCAAATCAGGCAGGAAAGCATTTGTTCTGTCTGACTGCTGCTTTTCAACGCCTGACCTGTGCCCCGGGGTGTTTTGTGGGGGCAAGAAGCTGGCAGAGGAACTCCCCTGGTCCAAGTCTGTAACTGGTTATGGCATACTGATTGAATAAAAGGAAATACTCATGATTTCTAAAGGAGAGGGGAATGCAGACAGGAGCCATCATCAGGTCCAGAGGGGGGCTTCCCTCCCTCATTATGAACAGGTCAATGTCCCAAAGGAGAACCAAAAATAAAAAGAAAAAAATGCTCTGGCCCACCGAATCAAGAGTTCAATATATCATAATCGCAAGGTCTTCCCACTTGATACAAATCCAACTCAGCTTCCGCAAATTAGATTTTTCCAGACAGCGGAGGCAGGGCCCCTGGCATTCCCCCTGAGAGCCCCGTGTTGGGTCCGAGGAGGATCTGCAAAGAAAACAATTGGTTGAGGGGTTTCAAGGATACACGACGGCTTCCCATGCTGTCCCCCCCCACCCCAGGTATTGCTGGCACTTTGCAGCACCAGTCCCGCGCCTGCTGCAACAGCCAAGGTCAGTGCCTGACCACGGCCCCTATTTCAGCCCCTCCCAGCATATTTTGGCTGGTGAAAGCC
>VYZQ01008960.1:5465-33251 GCA_013400655.1 Mystacornis crossleyi
CTGCAGGACAGCGCCGTGTTCCAGTGCGAGGCCACCAACAAGCACGGCACCATCCTGGCCAGCGCCAACGTCAACGTCCTCAGTGAGTCCCCCGGGCTGTCCCCTCCTGGAGATCGCATCCAACAACCCCAGGCTGAACCCTCAGAGCAGCCTGGGGCTTGTCACCATCTCATGGTTCCTTGGGACGGGCCCCAGATTTTAAGAACTGTTGTCCAAATTTATGCAACAAGTCTCACCATGGGCGGTGTTATGTGCTTAGCGCAGACACTCCTGAGCTTTGATGCATTTTAAAAGCATGGTTGTGGTTAGGCTCAAAAACGTGAATTCAAACGTAGTGAAACCACTGGGGACTGAATTGTGACCACAACTCTGGTTTTGAATTATTAAGTGTTTTTTTAATCCTTGATTTCAGTTGTGATGCTCAGTCTGTTCTCTGAAGAAAGGGAACGAGGGGAATTTATTTAATAAAAAAAACATTTCTGGAGGCAGCAGAACTGGGTCTATTTTCTCTCTGGGATGTTTCAGGTTCTGACACGTCCAGCATGTCGCTGTTATCTCTGTCAGTGAAGCTTATGAGAGCTCCGCTGCTCAGTGCAACTCTTCCAAACAGCTGTGAAATTCCCATTAAACCCCTCCGCCTCCCACCCGTGCTGGAAAAGGGGATGATGCAGGGCCAGTATTTACGTTCCCAGTTCTGAAATGCAGTGTGCTCACCTTGCATTCCCTGCTGCAGATATTGCCCCCCTGATACTGACCTCAGATGGGGAAAACTACGCCACGGTCGTGGGTTACAGCGCCTTCCTGCACTGTGACATCTTCGCCTCACCTGCAGCAGATGTCAGATGGTAAGATACTGGGAATTGGGGGTTTTTCCACGTGAAACACGTTCCTACAGGGTCCCTCAACTTTGAAAAGTCTGCTAGTTATTAATTCTATGGAGTTAAGAGTAGATATTTTTAACAAAAGTGTACATAATGTAAGTTTTCTGTGTTTAAATGCACTTTTTAAGAATTCTGAAGAACTGGTGTGGAAAAAAGGAGTTCCTGGAAGTCCCCAGTACTTGTGTGAGACAAGTCCCAGGCTATACATTAAGCAGAGCCATGCTGTTTATAGCCAAATCCTGCTGCAGTTTCATCATTTTATAGTTGTCAACTCTTCAAGTTTGGACACATTATTGAGGTGGAAGTGCAGTGACTTACAGAACACATTTACCTGGACATACTTCCATAGGGGTGGAAATCACAGGATTGTCATAGCAGGTGACAGGTGCAATAAAATTGCAGGTGACAGCTGTAGATTAAAGACAGAGTATTTTTTAAAGAGCTTTTTAGTCACCGTGGGTTTGATGTGCAGGACTTAAGTCCCTTTATGATTTGCCGCGCGTGGATAAAGCGTGTCACTAATCCTGACTTTAACTGCTCAGTGGCAAAGCTGAGTCCCCAGAATTCGCCTGCAATAACCCCTGGCCATGAAATAACACTTCCTGCAGTAACCCAGACCTGTTTCTGTCATCTTTAGGACGAAGGATGACAGCATAGAGCCCCTTTCAACATTTCGCTATGATTTAAACAAGAACGGCACCCTGGAGATCAGGGACACAAAGAAGGAGGATTCGGGATCCTACGCCTGCTGGGCTGCAAATTCTGTGGGGAAAAGAGCAATCACTGCTAATCTGGATATAAGGGGTGAGGTCTCGCTTGTGGACAGGAAAAAATTCACTACCCCTGTGGTTTTATATCTGCAATTCTTCAGGAAATATGTAATGAGTAAATATTCAGTCCAGGACACAGATTTATTCTGTGAATTTAGGAATTCTCTGGATATTATGACCTGAAACTGTCACAGGTCTCATACATATGTAGCCTTTAAAATAGCCCCAACTTTTCAGCTGGATTTCTCCATGCTCAGACATGCTGCTCACTGTCTATGGGATGCTTGCAGAAGCTGCATAAGCCACCAAAAATTTGCAGTTTACACATCCATCAGCTCCATTGTCTTGAAAGGATTGTCCCTCCTTTTTGTCACTGGCCTGGTTACACTCACACCAGGTTCTTGGCTGACCCTTTGGAGCCCTCCCTGTGCTCCTGGGCTTTTTGGAGTCCTTGTTGATCCAGATGGGTTCCTGCTGCTCCCTCACCTGTGGGATTCCCCCTTCCCTAAAATTCCTTCCCATCTGTTGATCAGAAGGCACATCCCAAACTGGATCAAACCCCCCAGTGGACACCAGGCACGTTGCAGGGTGCTGCTGGTTTAAGGACTTTACACTGGGCTTTTGCCTGTTTGTTGATAAATATTTTTAAACAGAGCAAAAAAAATTACTCGGATGTGTTTACTTACAAATTTTAGATCCATCCCTTGCGCTGCAGCTCTCTTTGAAGGGATTTGTGTGGTTGGTTGGCAGGAGGGGTTTTCCCTGGAGGGTGTGATGGCAGTGGGCAGCTCCTCTTGAGCACACAGGTGGCATTTAGTGGGTTTTCTACAAATTTACTTAGGATTTAGGGCTTGCCAATGAAAAAAAACCCTTAAATACTCAATTAGCAAAGTCCCCTAAAGTGCTCTCTGATGTAGGTTTGCTGTGACAAACTTGAGGAAAAAGCCCACTCTTTGTGTTCCATTTCCACCCACTCCCTTGGCTTTGTGAATTTTACAACCATAATAAACATGAAAAGTACAATGAAATTCTCACAGAGCAACATTTCACTGCACAAATAAATTCAGTTAAGTGCTTTCTTCTTACTTATTCATCTGTTTCTGCATTCATATTACAGTCAATTAAAAGAACAAACTTGATTGCAATAATTTTTTCTCACTTGACTTTAATAAGCTTGTAATTTTTCTTGGATCATTACCAAAGCTTATTTCAAATGGCAGTTAGACATAAAAATCATATTCGAGCTTTTTTTTATTATCCATTTCATGACAGGCTGCTAACAAGGATTTTCACCTGTAACTTTTTTTTTTGTGTGATTTTTTTTTTTTTCTGGAGCCCTTTGGAGCGAGCTGAAAAATATTTCAAGATACAAAATCTTTCAAGATTAAAAAAAGTTTCAAGATAAAAAAAATTTTCAAGATTAAAAAAAATTAAATCCTGGCAAATATCCATTTCAAACCCCACCATCCTTCTCTTCAGATGTTTGTATATATAACTAAAAAAAAAGACAAGATTGTTGCTGCTGAGGTTGATTTGTGTAGATGAAGTGCTTGGTGAAAATTTGATGTAATAGTCCCTCTCTCCCCTAATCAAAGTGTTGTTCTGTGATCAATCAGATGCTACAAAACTTGTTGTTACTCCGAAGAACCCCCGAGTGCTGAAATCACATTCAATTTTATTGAAATGCCAGGCTGAGTACGATTCCCACTTGAAACACAGTTTTAAATTATCCTGGAGGAAGGATGGAGATGAGCTGCCAGTCAACAGCACGGAGGGTGGCAGGTGAGTGGGGAAGGAACAAGGCTGTTGTTGATCTCAGCTGAATAATCTGGTGTGGTGCTGGAGCAGGAGTTTCATTAAACATGAGCTTTAATAGCTTGAAATGCAAATTTATGTCTGCGAAGAATTCTTCATGCGATACGTGAAGAGATCTGCATTTTATACACATCTAAATATAAATGCAGTGCTGTGAGTTCTCAGCCAAATGGTTTGGGGTTTATTAACTCTCTCACCATCACAGCAGAATATAAAGTTATATATTAATTTATATATATAATACATTTTTTTTTTGTATATAACATAAATGTTGGCCCAACCCAAAAACACAACCCTGACCCCAGTGCAGCTTGTTTCTCCACTTCAGTGGAACCAGTATTTTCTTACAGTTTGCACATATTTGGCCAAAACTAAGTCTTTGTAATGCTGAAGTGATGGAAAACAGGTTTCAGGGATTCTGCAATGCCTTTTTCCTACATACGAGTTTAGGATTTGCTGGTCCAAGCTGAATTTTACCCTGGTTTTGGGTTTCCATTGACCTCAAGGAGCTGGAGCTCAGCCTTTGTTCCATAGGAGCGGTCCCACAGGGGGCAATCAGATGTCTTTATTAATTACCACAGGAGAGAGATGGTTTCCTAAATACTGCAGTGCTGGAGAGGCCGAAAATCCTGCTGAGCCCTCGTAGGGAGGGGAGGCAGTGCCAAGGAAACGCCGTGTCTGCCACGGAGCCCATGTCCTTGGATTCATGGCAGCTTCCCTGGGGCTTTGGACATGACACAAGTGCCTTGGGAATGCTCAGTTTCCCTCAACCCTTCCAAAAATTCCATCATAAACGCCGTATATTTGTCTCATTAAAGACGTGCCAAAATCCTATGTCCCAGCCACTCAGCCAGTGCATCTCACTGGTTCTTTCCAGAGCAGGATTGACAGGCCAACCTCCAGCCATGGAGGCTAAACTGCCACAAAACACAAATAATAGTCCTCAGCACCGTGTAGAACAGAGCCACAATTACATTTTAGTGTAACAGGCCCGGTGTGCAACTATTTAATGAAAACATCCTGTGCCAAGTTCTTTCATGAACAGTTTTTCAGAGAACAACATCTCTCTGTCATATTTGTCTTACAGATTTTTCTCATCCTTATTACCTTTGGTTTTTTTTTGGCCCTGCAGGATAATCCTGGACAGGGATACCCTGTTCATATCCAGTGTGCTGCTGGAGGATCAGGGAGTTTACACGTGCGTGGCCAGCACTGCCCTGGACACCGCCCAGGCCGAGGCGCAGCTCATCGTTCTGGGTAAGGTCGATTTTCCTGCTGTGGGAACAGCAGGAACTGCCACTGCAGCACTTCTGCTTCTTTGCTTCTTTTCACAGAGCCTCAATAACCCAATTTCACAGAGCCTCTCAGTCCTTACCCTCAGCTCTGCTGTCCCTTATCTCTGGGAATGGCCATGCTGACACAAACTCGATTTATTTTCATCTTTGTTGTAGTAAGATGAGGCAGAGTTTTTGCCTCAGTTCGGTGGCTACAGGAGTTGCCCAGGCTGGAAGGTGTAAGAGCATGTTAAGAATGGCTCTGCTGCTGCTTTGAGGTCCTTGGTCAGTCCTTCACCCCTCTTTGCTGGGGGTTTGCAGAGGAATTGGACAATTTTTTGAAGGCCATCAGGCGCAGCTCCTCAGAAGATGAGTGAGGCTGAAACACCTAAATGGATTCATTGTCTCTCTGAACCGGAGCATAAATGATAGTCCAGGGGCAAAGAGCAGAGAAGAACCTTGTCCCCCTGTGGTCTGAAGCCTGGCCTTGTGTGAGCATCCTCACAACCTGCGTCCCTCCCTGAAGCACCACTTGGAATTAAGAGGATGAACTTGTGGAGTGCTGTGCACCCACCGCACCCAAGAGCAGCAGCCAACAGCCAAAATTCTGCTTTGTGGTCACAATTTTGGCCAGCCTGATCTAGGGGAAGGTGTCCCTGCCCATGCCGGGGGGCTGGAATTACACAGTCTTCAGGGTTCCTTCCAGCACAAACTATTCTGTGGTTTTATGAATCTCTGAAAGCTTTGCACCATTTTAATTACATTTATTTTTGCTTCATTTTACATTTTTATTTATTTCTGGCAGTGATTGCAGCAAGGAATAAGTCAATCTGCCCTTCAAGATGTTTTTCCACTTTAAAGGAGTGATATTTTTCAGCAAATAGTAAATTAGGAAGATGCTGTTCACATTATTTATGGTGCTGTGTCCTTCAGTGCCGTATAATTCAAAATGTTTGTGGACTATTCATTTCTTCACTTATGAAAATTTCATGAAGCATTTTATTCCTTTTTAAAAAGGTGGTTTGCAGAAGAAGAAGAACAGTTTTGTGCTCTTTTCCCTTGTTTATTGTATATGGGAAAGGTCTGGGTGAATTAACAACATCTGTTATTTTCCAAGTGAAAAATTCAGGTTTTTGCAATCAAGGACTTGTGGGATGACTGAAGATCTGAATACGGCACAGATGGAGACATCAGAATAGGGGCAACTAAGAGTAAAATAAATACTCAGTTAGAAAATTCTAAGTATTTGTTGCGTGTTTAAGGAACAGGTAGAGGGCTGAGTATCTTTAACATGCACCATCACCATCTTTAAATTAATATATTAAATTTTAACCAGCTGTGCTCCAAGGATAGAACAGCAAAATGCCTGTAGGTTAAACTGTGCTTTCCTGACTTTCCCCAGGTACAAGAGAAATAGGGAAAGAAATGCAAATACAAACTTTTTAACTTTCTGATCTGAGATGAAAACTCTGTATTGTAATTTAGAAATAATCAGTACAAAGATAGTGAATTTGTTTCACAGTGACAAAGAGAGTCTTGGTGATGGAAGTCACTGGTTTTTCTGTAAGAAATGACATTGTCAGCCGAAATTTTAGTTGGGACAGCATGGGTTGAGCTGGCACGTAGTGCATTCCCCAGTTTCCTATTAACGTAGATCCCCGTGGCTGGGATAATGAATGTTCTCCTTCCACGCCTACCCTCAAAGACCAAGCTCAGTAACTGCCATGGCTGAGTCACCTTCTCCCACTCTGGTGTGTCCCAGGGTAAATCCCAGGGATGCTGACACAAGGTCCTGCTCAGAGCAGTGTTGATATCCATTAATGATTAAAGAGATCTTGGGATTGATTTGGGAAGAAAAATCTGTTGCTGCAAGCACAGCAATGAGGGTAGAGGGAGAGGAATTCGAGAAGGGTTCTGTGTTTACTAGGGAAAAATTGGCACCAGAAGATTCAGGATCTTTGAGAGCAATTCCCATTTTCCACAATCTCCATCTTGAAATCAGCAGGTGTTTCACCACCGTCTCCACTGACTGGGTTGTTCCAACCCTCTGGAAAATGCCAGGACAAAGAGAAACACTTTGCTGTGCTCCTGACACTTCTTCTTTATTTCTCAGATGTTCCTGACCCACCAGAAGACCTCCAGCTCTCGGAAAACCAAAACCGGAGCATTCGCCTCTCCTGGAAAGCTGGGGCCAGCCATAACAGCCCTGTTAATGGTAGGAAGGGGGTTTTAGCATAATCTGTAGTGCTGTTGAGAATTCTGGCACTCGTGGCTGTCACAGCACACAAACCCTGCAGACGGCCAGATTTAATCACTTTAACGATGACCGTTCATTTGCTCTAAGTTCATTTCCACCCGCGCTGCTCCGAAGTTGTTTCTTTATCTTTTTTCCTTTGTTTTTTGTCTCTTCTCCTGCCCAGAGTCGATTATAGAGTTTGAGGAGAACCGCTGGGAGCCGGAGAGGTGGCAGGAGCTCAGCAGAGTGCCAGGGAATGACACCACGGCCCTGCTGTCCCTGGCCCCGTACGTGAATTACCAGTTCCGTGTGGTGTCCGTGAACGCCGTGGGCAGGAGCCAGCCCAGCAAACCATCCCTGCGCTATGCAACCCCTCCAGCTGGTAAACCTGCATCTGGTTTCCTAAATATTAACATTTTTAGTGGTTTTAGGAAATATCTCTGCCCTCCTGTGCTGCGGAGGGTGTGAAGAAATCAGGGTTGATTGCACTGCTCGGTGGCAGCCCCAGGGATTATTAAAAGTAGGAATTATCCCCAGCTGGTTCATAGGACCAGAATAACCCTCAGTAATTTTGGTGGGCAGATGACCATTTAAATTGACTGTATTAACTAAAGTAGTGTATTTTCAGAGAGATAAAATCAGCTGGAGGATGTCTCGTGACAAGCTGTATTCTGATATTATAGATATTAAAGAGATGGGAACTCTGCTGGGGTGAATTCTGCAGTGACTGGTAAAAAAGAGCAGCCCGGCGGTTGCACATCAAATGTCCAGGTGTTGTTTTGAGCATCTGATGTGCAGTTAGAACAAATCTAAATTTTAATGACCCAACTTAGTGTGCTGCACAAAATTCCTGAGGATGCCAAAGGGAGGAGTCCACACTTCTGGGTTTTCCTGCACCTCCAGCACCTCACTCTGCTGATTTTCCACCTTTGCAGCCCTTGATGGACAAGCAGTTCCTGGAGAAGGGCTGGGTTTACAGGGAGCCCTTCAGGAGCACTGAGCTTGTCAGAAATCTCCTTTTACAGAGCATTCACTGGGGCAGAATATGTTGTCTCCCTGAAAGTCATTTCAGAAGCCAGCTGTTCAGCACAGCATTTGCATTCCTTGGCATTTCTCTCTCTTTTTTTCCCCATTTACTCCAATTTCAGGTCCTTCTTCAGCTTTTCAGCTGTGTGTGTCCCTCTAACAATGCACCTTCTGTTTGCTATCCCCGCGGGGAGAAAAATCTCTCCCTCATAATCCCCCTGCATCTGGTGCTTTCAAATCCAAAAGTCACAGTTCCATATTAGCTGGTGGCTCCAACCAACAGGGGCACTTAGGAATCCCAACTGCATAAACGCCGTGTTTGGGCCCCATCAGCTTTGCTGATCCCAGTAATTCATCTCGTGAGTGTTTTTTGTTTAAGTGCCTGTCACTAATAGGGGGATTTCACATCCTTTTTGGCATTTGAGTGCTAAGTGCAAATAAATGGGATGTGTGAACTAACCGGGTCACCTGTGTGGTTTCAGCTCCGGATAAAAACCCAGAGAACATCCGAGTTGAAGCTTCCGAACCCAATGAAATGGTGATGAAATGGGAGGTAAGGCAAGACTAGCAAATCCTGAAGGAACGATCCTTTATTCGTCTAAAAGGTGAATTTGACTTAAATGTATTCTGGATTTTCACCCCCAGTACCATTTTGGTTTCAGAAGACTGGTTTTTATGTCTGACATCAGAGGATATTAAATAAATATGGAAGTCCTGTAAAGCATAGTGAGAACTCCCTGAAATTTGCTCTTCTCTGCTTCCTGTATGCAAGAAGCTGCTTCAAATAATTGTGGTCTTACCCTGCTCTGCAATTAAAATTACCAGGCCCAGGGAGGGGAGGGGGTGGCTCATGGCTTCTGCCCTTTCAGCCTGGAAGTTTGAAAACACCACAGATCTCTTGTCCAAGAGAATGTGAGCTCGAATTTTTACACCAAGAATGTGGATAAACCTCCAAAGCCTGTGATGTGCATCAAAGGAATTATGTAAAAGTCTTGAGGATGGTTTCCAGACTTCAGATTTCCTGGGTTTTAAGCCTCGAGCTTCTGTGCCAGCAGTTGAGTTATGTATTCTTTCATTTAGCACAAATATCCACAACTGTGGAAGGAAGCAGATTTCTGTTGAGGCTGGGATTACACACAATTTGCATGAGATTTACTCCTCAATCTGCTGCTCCTGACACAAAACCACAAATGTTCCCCCAGTGTGGACTCATAGTTTGGGTTGTAATTGCACCCAAAAGAAGATGGACCTCAAGATCCACGGACTTGGATTTGAATGGGATTTCTGGCCCAGGGTAAGGGGAGACAATCCTGCCTCTCAGAAAAGGTTGGACTTGATCTTGGAGGTCTTTTCCAACTTCGATGGATCAATGAAATGCAGAGTTTTAGTAACCAGTATGGTTACTGGGAAATACTGGGATGGCCAACACATCTTTGAGCACCAGGAAGTTCATAATCACGGCTCAGACAGGGCAAAAGTGGAACTGAAAGCTGAGCCTGAAAGGAGAGAATGGGATGGAAAGGCTTTGTTAAATCTTGTTGAGTCATTAAAATGTTGTTAAACAGGATATTCATTTATTTATGGCATTTCCTGGGTGCTTTTCAGAGGAACTGCTGGGCACTGCACATGCTATTTCTGACAGACAAAGGCTGCAGAATGATGTTAATCTGCCTATTTTGGATTAAGAGACCAGCTGAGCCTTACTGACTGGATTTTCAGCCAAGGATTTGCAGCTTTAAGGGAGATCAAAATAAGAGTCAAGCAGTGCTGCAATTTAACTCTGTACAAGAAATCATCTTTTTAGGAGGAATTTTTTACTTCTCCAGCTTCTCTTGCAAATGCCATTCCCTGGGGTCTGTGCCGTGGAGGTGGTGCCTGTGAGAAAGCTGCCCAATCTCCCAATTCCTGTGCCACAGACATCCCATAGGTCCTCACAGCAGAGCAGATCAGGGCAATTTTTGCAGATCCTCCAGATTTAGGTCTCCCCGTGCATGAGGAGCGTCAAAGGGGCATCACTTTCTGCTGGTATTTGAAGCCATTTCCTGTCAGACCTCTAGGATACAAACCAGCTATTATATCTTTCATATTTACATGTATTTAAACATTATTAAAAGCAGGCTATATGATGGGGAACACCCACAGCTGTTCAGTGGACTGAAATAAACCCTCAGCTTCTTTGGTAGTGTAGGTGACTATTTAACTTTATTAATTAAAGTAGTCCATTTTCAGAGAAATAAACTCAACTTGAGGATGTCTCATGACAAGCTATTGCTATACATCTCCTAATATTTTATAAATCCGTGTTAATTAGCTGGAAACCCTGCTGGGATGAATTCTCCAGCTGATTGGTAAAAGCAGAGTGGCCCAGCAGTTGCACATTAAATGTCCAGGCGTAATTTCAAGCATTTGGTGTGTAGTTAGAACAAATCTGAATTTTAATGACCCAACTTGCTGTGCTACATAAAATTCTAAGATAAAATGCAAATTTTATCTCTGCTAAAAGGCACACACAGCCTTATGCCAAACTGTGCAATTTAGTTGTGCTGAAGGCGTGTGGTTTTACATCGCACAGGAAAACCTGTGGCAAAACAAAACCCGATGTGTGTAGGATGCAGAAATATGGCTCCTAGCAGTTAATCTGGATTTTAATCCAAGCCTTTCACCCTCCTTTCTCTTGAAGTCACGATGTTGTTATTCCAGTCATTTTCAAATTAAAATGACAGCAGAATGTCAAAGCTTGGGGGTTTTTGCCCCTTTTCTCTCCCAGTGTTGTAGCACACATTCCAGGATTATCCCCCCTCCCCTCAGCTGCTGTTCCGTGATTACAACAAAGGCAGACAAGGTCTCTTTTAACTTTTCCCCAGCCGCTGAAGCCCGTGGAGAGGAACGGGCCGGGGCTGGAGTACAAAGTCAGCTGGAGGCAGCGGGGCGTCGAGACCGACTGGAACGAGGAGCTGGTGAAGAAGCACTCCCTGAGCGTGCGGAACGTGCCCACCTTCGTGCCCTACGAGATCAAAGTCCAGGCAGTGAATAATTTAGGATCTGGCCCGGAACCAAACATCACCATTGGATATTCCGGAGAGGACGGTGGGTGGCAGGAACTTCCCTGTAAAACGGGAGTTTCTTGTGCTGCAGAACGCTCGGGTGTGGAGTGATGGATTAGGCAGTTGCTGCTGGAATGCCAGTGCTCAGCCTGAGGGGCTCCATGAGGCATGGACACAACCCGTGCTGGGTGCCTGGGTGCCAGCCTGCTGGAGTGTGAGGGGTTTTTTTGGAAAGGTCGCTTGTGCTCTCATTAATCTCCGTTGTTGGCTTGGTCTGGGTACTTGTTTGAAGGCCACAGTCCGTGAGAAGTCTCTGAAGTGTAGCAGTCGTGTTGTACTTGGTGGGAAAAAAATCTTTGCATTCTCTGAGGCTTGACCCAACAGCTTAGCCCTGTCAGAAGTTAAATACTCTGACAATTAGGGACAAACTCACAGGCACTGAGTGTTGGAGTTAATTTACAGACAAGGCCACATTCTCGTGTGTGCTGGTGTTACCTTGTCCGTGGCTCCTTGAAGAACATGTTGTCTCCTCCAGCCTGGGTTTCTCTCCCATGGTTTTCCGTGGCTCCCAGGTGGAGTTTCAGTGCTGGAAATGAACTCAGTGGTGGTCAGACAGGAGAATCCCCACTGCCCACCCAGAGGTGGGAACAGGAAGGGTTGGTGGTGCAGAAGAGGTGGTGAATAGCAAGAACAAGAAGAAAGAAATTCCACAGCACGTTTATTTTCTTTGTGTGTCTGTGATGAGTCTAATTTTGTATCTACCAGTGGAAAATCTTCCTTGCAATTCACTTGTCAATGGATCAAGGCCCCCTTTTTTTCAGACACTCTAATAGCTCTCTGTGTTATGCAGTGATTAAAATCCCACTGTTTAATGAGCTTAGCTGTAAAATGAAATTGATTATAAAAAAAACCTTTATGATTGCCTTCTCGAGTGCTGTGTTAATCATTTTTTTATTCTTCTCACTGCTGTAAGCATTGCTTGAAACAGGAAATCATAAATACTGGTGTAGAAATTCATGTGTCCCAGTGCTCATGTATCCCAACCCTCAGCGGAAAACCCTGCTATGGAAAAATAATGTTTATTGGCCCATTCCACCCAGTGGATGCAGGTGGAATGGCTTTTTTCTTGCCTGCAGTGAGACTGCATGAAGTGGCACAGCTGGAGCTGGAAAGCCAAAGCTGGAGCTGTGAACAGTGGGAATCTGGGCTCTCGGAAGTGTCTTTAACACCTGGGACTTCTGTTTTTACAGTTCCAGATGCTGCTCCTTCAGGCGTGTCGGTGGAGGTTGTGAACAGCACCCTGGTCAAAGTCTTCTGGTTTGGGATACCAAGGGACAGAGTTCGTGGGCACTTAAAAGGCTACAAGGTTACAAGTTTCTCTATAAGTATTTTTATATAGTTGAATAAAGCATTTAATGAGCCCCAGTTTGCAATCTCTCATTTTTGGGAAGGTGGGAGAGATGATCATGTTCAGCCCCATACAACGTAATTTGTTACAGAATCCCAATCTCCACGCAGGTCAACTGGTGGAAAACAAAAAGCCTGCTGGATGGAAAGAGGCATCACCCAGAGAAGCACTTCCTGACGTTTGTAGGAGACAGGAACTCTGGGATGATTCCTGGCCTGGAGCCCTTCAGTGAATTCCGCTTGACGGTTTTGGCTTTCAACTCCAGAGGAGATGGCCCCGAGAGCTCCCCCGTGGTGTTTGAAACTCCAGAAGGAGGTAAGACACAAGGAAAATATGGGATGGAGGGATATAAATTGAAATTGTCCTTGTGACAAGGTGAGTTGATTCCCTTTTTTAAGGTGATTGTAAAATCTCCAGTGTTCATAGAACCCTTCCCTCGAAAGGGGAGCTGTGGGCGTTGAGCTAAATTGCATCCTCATTTAACAAAAATTTGTAGGGAGACTTGTAGACTTGTTCACTTCTCTGAAACCTCATCCCTGTGTCTTCCAGTCCCTGAACAACCACGTTTTCTCAGGATCCTGAACTTTGACCAGGACTCGGTCACTCTGTCCTGGGGACTTCCCAAGAAAGCCAATGGCCATCTCACTGGCTACATCCTGCAGTACCAGATAAGTATGTGCCTGGTTTGCTTTGAGTTCAGAAGTGAGGCAGGATTAGTTCGGGAGAACTCCCGAGTGTGATGAAGGCTGCCAGAGGGCAGGCTGCCGTCAGCTTCCAGAGCTGGAAGTTTCCATGTGCTTCTCCCATGGAAGCTCCCGTTGCTGCCATTCCCTGTCCCACATTTATGGGCTGATTCAGTTATTTCATCTTGGCAAGTTATACCTAATGCAGTGGTTAAAAAGACCCATAAATTGTAGGTGCATTTTACTGAGGTGAAATTCATTTAATACAAAGTGAATTGTGATGAGAGCACTCTGCGAAGCCACATTAATATAGATCTGCACATTATGTCAGGGAGCTTCGCCCCCCCGAAGTGCCTCAGCAGAAACACAAAGAACCACCTGAGTCATGGTATTGAGTGATCACACTGAAAACAACCAAATACCAGGGGATTTCTTTCTTTCTTGCCTAGGAGAGAAATGAGAAGCAAAGCCTCAAGCAAGACCCAGTAGTTGGCCCAGACTGCCACAACACCAGTTGCGTGGTGTGGTGATAATTCAGTGTATTTTATATGTTCTTTGAGGGTGGTAAAGGATGAGGCTGTGCCCTATTTATAAAAAAAAAACCCCACCCATGTACCTTTCACTTCTCTCTGCTGATAGCAGAGCTGCTCAGTTGCCTTTGCCAGCAGGGGCTGGATCTTTCCTTTGGCTTTGCTGATTATGGGCAGAGAGTGGATCTATTTTTACAGAATCACTGATTGGTTCTGGTTGGAAAGGGACCACAGATTTTTGTGGTCATTTTGCTCTGCATCTGGGTCATCCCACAGCACAGGAGTGTGTCCAGACAGCTCTGGAATATCCGCAGTGAGGGGAATTCCCCAGTCTCTCTGGGCAGCCTGTTCAGTGCTCGGTCACTGCACAGGGAAGTTCTTCCTCGTGTCCAGGTGGAACTTCCTGGGCATCAGTTTCTGCCCTGTGCTGGGCACCACCAAGCAGAGCCTGGTCCATCCTCTGACCCTTCCCTTCATATATTTTGTGTATTTATAAGATCCTCCCTCAGTTTTCTCTCAACCAGCTCTGAGGAGCCGGAGCAGCACACCAACCACCCTCTTAAGTGCTGGTGAAAGTTTGCAGATGTTTGGAAGCGAAGCAAGGAGCAATTCATAGCTATTTAATGACCTAGGAGTCAGTCACTGTTACCTCGCACTCAGGCTGTGCATATGTGCAATCAGAGAGCTTTTCAAGAGCAGCAATCGCTCGCCGAGCCGCCGGGAGATGGACGCGGGGGATGAAAATCCCTTTTAACACCGGCAGGAAGGGCACATCCGCTCACCCAGCCTTCCTCCTTCCCCTTCCCTGCGGAGTGCTCCGTCCGGGGGCTGCTCGGGGGGTGCTCGGGGGGTGCTCAGGACGCCTTTGCTGGCTCTGACCGAGCTGCTCTTCCCTTGCAGTCAACGAGACGCACGAGGTGGGCCCCGTGAGCGACGTGAGCGTCACCAACCGCTCGGCGCTGAGCTGGCGGCTGGCGGGGCTCAGCCCCAGCACCAAGTACAAGTTCTACGCCAAGGCCTGCACGGCCAAGGGCTGCGGCAAGGCGGCCACCGAGGAGGGGCTGACGCTGGCCCAAGGCAGTAAGTTCACACAGTCTGCTTTGGTGTGGAGGAGCTCCACCAAATCGTGGGAAAAAATCTATCGGGAATAACCCAGGCTTGGCATTTCCTTTGTAATTAGGGGGAATAAATTTGTTTTCCTTGCCGTGAGAGCGATTGATGGCCTTTTTAATGTGGCCGTGGTGTTTTTCAGGAAGGCAGAGCTCATCTGTTTCATTTTGCTGTGCAGTCCTATTTCTGTTCCCACCCATCAGCTCCTTAAGCCATGCTGGAATAAGTGAATTGCTTTCAGGCACAAACAGAAAATTGAAGATCCAGCTAATCTGTTCTCAGTAATATTATGAAAACAAATTCTGTCCGTGCATGAAGATGGGGGACTGCCAGCAACATCAGGGTCAGCTGTTTGACATGGAAAATCCAGATAACCATAAAGTGGAGTGCATTTGCTCCATTATTTATGATTATTTTATCAGAGACTGGGAGCGAACATTTGCGTGCCACTTACACCCTGTGCTGAAACACTGGTGTTCAGTGATTTAAAGGAAAATCCCAAGCACTCTATGATAGCTCCTCTTTCACTTTCAGCTGAAATGAAGTAAAATGTACTGTGCTCAGCAAGTCTGAGAACTCCACAATACTGAGGAGCAGCTCCTTGGTATTAATCAGAAACTGTTGCTGTGCACTTACCCAGGGAAGGAGAAGAGAATGTGATAAGCAAAAGAGTCCTGGCTGCATCATTTTTAGCAAAGATAACAGTCTGCAGCAATGTTGATGTAAAGTAGAAAAATGCTCCGTGTGCTGTTGGACTTCTGAGTTGCAGAATTCTTTTCAGTTACTGGTAAAACAGATGAAAAGTGTTTTAAACCATCGTGTCCCAGTTCAAGATCCAGTCAGGAACTGCCATTTGTTTTCTCAAGTATTAAAACTCCTCGAGTCTCTTGTGGCCTCCAGTCTCACTATAGGATACAGGTACTCACCTGGCAGCAACTATTAATCACCATGATTTAAAATTTATTCCTCATTAAGAAAAGAAAAATATCTTTTTTTTTTCCAAGCTCAAAATTCACCATTTCCCCTCATTAGTTGCCTTTTCTGCCTTCATTGCGCAACTAGAATAATGTGTTTGACTCCTTGAAAGCCTGTAACTTCTTGAAATAACCTTGTCAGAGTTTATGAGATGTTGGCATTCATTTTGTTCTCCTTCTCCACTTCCCTAAACTCTGTTTCAGCAGTGGCAACACCTGATTCTTGTGAAATATTCTTAGTCTGGAGTGGTATAATTAATAAAAGCTGCAAGGGTTCAATTCCATGATTTATGTGTGCTCCTTGCTGCTTCTCAAGCCACCCTAAATTAGGGCACTACATCTGTCACTGAGGTGCCATTAGAGTTCTGTGTCGTTATTTGCCGGCTAAATTGTTCAGATATTTTTCACCTAAACATGATGGGCCGAAAAAAAAAATCACTCTTTTCAGTGACCTTCTTGGGGTTTTAAGCTGTGGTTTGGGGAGCGAGGCAATTGCTCAAAATTAAAACAATCTCTCTTTTTGAAGGAGGGGAGTGATTTCAGAAGTCAAAGTTGATCATTTCAAATGACCCACGTAAATGACAGATATAAAATGTGGTGCCCTCTGAAATGAAACTCAGTGACGGAGCACTCCACGTGTCTTTGGAGGTTGATTCAGTGATTCTATAACCACTGTGTTCCCATGTAATAATAAACCCATAAAGCTCTCGTCGTTCATTTTAAGGCTTTGGAAACTTCCACTGCTGCAATTCAGCCTTTGCCATGGGTATTTCAGAATTTCACAGTGCATTCTGCCAGGAAAGTGGAGACGTTGAGGTGGCAGCTCTGGATTCATTCACTTTTTTTTTTTTTTTTTTACTTGATCTCCGTCACTGCTGTTGCTTTAATTTATTTGCAGTTATCCATGCTACTGTTGTCTGGAATTAGAAAGAAAAGGGAATCTCTTTATTTAATATGTGTGAGGATTCGTGTAGCACCACTGAAAACAAATCTGTGCAGGGAAAATAACTCGGATCTGAAACCCTGATAGGCAACCTAAGGTCTTTATCATTCCTTGATAAAATACTCTTGACAGTCACGAAGAGCCTAAGCAAAAGGGAAATAATAGTTTAATTCCTGTTGTTTCATCCTGGTTTCATTCCACAGAAGAAAGCTATGTTGTCCTTGGAAAATGACTGTAATTTCTGTCTTCATACTTTCAGGCAGTATTTCTTAAATGACCTCCAAACTAATTAATTTTCCCCTTGAAAACGTCATTTTTCCCCAAGATCATTAGCCCTCAGAAACATAACACAACATAATGTTCTTACAGAAGTGAAAAGATGAATTCAATGTAGCAGCCCTTCTTTGACACAAAGCTCCTTTTCATCTTGTCACCAGCGTTGCTCGGGGATTACCAAACACGAATTACACATTGAGAATTATCCTTGTGCGTCCAGAAATCCAAGCATTAATGAGAAATTCATCGAGATGAAGCCACTGAGTTGTAGGTTTATTCTCCAGAGAAGCCAGGAAATAGAGGTTTACCAGTTTCATTACATCCCAGTGGCTGCTGGCACGTAATTCCCAAAGGCTTTTGGCAAATCTTAGGGAGGGGGTCCTCTCCTGAAGGACCAGAGTAACCTTTTGGAACAAGACACGTGGCTTTAGCTCTCTTTTGGCATGGGCACAGCAGAAAAGGAATAATCAAATGCCTTTCCCATATGTAACCACTGGGGCTATTAACAGCAAACCCTATTTGCTCATAATCAAGAAAATCTATTGAAATGGGTGAAAATTCCTTGATCGCCACCTCACCTATCAATTCTTCTCAATAAACTTGGCATAGAACAGGTTTGCTAGTCTCTGTAGTCTAAAACAATCCAAATTTAATGTGAAATACCTGCTGCACTAAAAAAGCCCTGAAAATGAAGGATACATATTTATACATTTTTAATAGCCAGGCAGCAGGGGAAAATGAATGAAAGTTCAACTTTGCATTTATTGCAGCAGATGTATTTTGACAGGTATGGTCATAAATTAAGATGCTGCCCACAATTAGTACTTAGCTCTGAGGTTGCCAGGGATTTTTTTAATAAGTATATTTTCTAACAGATGTGCTAACTTTTGGAGAACACTCTGGAAAGTCTTTGGGGGTGGTTTCTATTGTTTTTCCCTTTATACCATAAGCTCCTGTAAAAAATGTGTGTTCTGTTCTCCTCATAAATCTTGGGGCCCAGTAGGAATATTGTAAAATTGCAGTTCAGTGTTTAATGCTCATGCAAGTCCCATGGTGTGGCTGATAAATAGTGGGGGAAGATGAGAAGTGCTGGTGATATGCCTTTATTACTAATGCTCCTTCTCCCTTATTGGAGATTAAAAACCTAACCCGACTGCTTTCAATTTTCTGCAGCTAATTCCTGCAGCCTTCAGTATGTTCCTGGCCTCCCAGAATGTGGAGCTTTTCCTTATCTGTGTGTCTATGCTTTTATTTTTCAGGAGGCCACAGTGCTTTTTTGTATTCCAGCCACCAAGTTTGCCCCCGTTAGCAAAACTTTCTCCTCTGTAGGGCCCGTGTCGGGTGTGTCACACAGACCAGGAAGAAATGGCACGGAAAGAAACCTCATAATCACCTGGCACTGGACACCTGCTCTGAGTTTTAAAGGAAAAAAAATGAATGTTTTGGGGTAGGAGATGATAAATGGAAATGGTAAATCCCCAGTGCCAGGTCAGGCTGGGCTCACGCTCATCCCAGGAGTTCATCCCAGCCCTGAGCTGCTCCGCGTGCCAGGACAGTGGCAGCTGCAGCATCTGACAGAGCTGAGCAATAAGTGGACAGAAAAAGGCATTTTTTCAGCCATCTCACTTCCCTCTGCTTCTCTAAAAAGCTGATGGTTCAGAAATCAGAAAGAAGACGCTGCCACAAGCTGGGAGTAAATAGGGGGCAGAGAGGGACTGGTTGAGTTGGTTTAAGAATATGCACAACAAACCACCTACCAGGAGCTCAAGGTTTAGGATTTGCTTCCCAGGAATTCAGGAAAAATCCTTTTTGAGGAGGCTGGTGGTGTGAACACTTTGGATCATGTGGTTGTCCTGTCACACACGAGTGTTATGTGGTGTTTAACAGACATTGGGCTGAAGGTTCGTGTTCAGTTCTGTTCCTTTATGGATAATATTCCAATTTTTCTGATGCCTTGATTTTAGAGCATGTAATTAAAATGTACCTGTGGTATCCTGTTGTTTAATTTGCAGTTTGATTAAAAACTATAGCTGGGTTTCACATACTTCATTTAGCAAAAAATACAGATAGATGGATTAATTTATGCTAATGAGCTGTGCTTCAGTATCAGCAGCATTTCAGCTGGATGTGTTCTCTCTGGGTCCCAGTGGTCTGCAATTTAACTGCTTATTGTAACACATGGAGAGTTGCCTTGAAAAACTTACCCTGAACTGCTGCTTTGACTGTGCTTGGATTTATCTTAATCTGTTTTCTTTTTTTCCCTTCAGCTGTCAACTCAGCCTTAATCTCCAGCAGCTTCTTGCTTTGCTTATTTACTACTTGAAGTATTAATGAGCATTGTTCCCCCGTCAGTGCTAATTGGCTGAGTAGTTTTCAGATTATACTTTGTGCTCAAGCCTTAGTTCAGATGGCTTTGGACAAAAATCGGGCAACTGAGGACAATTCAAGGATTATTTTTATTAAGTGCAGCCCCCCAAATTTCTCTCCTGTTACCAAGGCAGGGACACTCCCGTGTTGGAAGAAGTTCCTTCATGTCACACACAGTTCTGAATTTGCTGAGCAAATTCAGGTCATGTCCAGGCAGTGACTGTCAGCTGTTCTAATGTCCTTTGTCCTGCTCTCCACAAAAGCTGTTGTGAAAAATCTTATTTAATGCCCCACAGTCTGACTGCACACAGGGGTTACAGGAGGTGTTCTGCACCTAACAAGGCTCCAAAACCGGAGCTACTGGAATTCGCCTTCTCCTAATCAAATATTAAACTCATCAGCAACACTTAAATGCCTGAATATCCATTTACAGGCAAATTTTTTAGTTGTATCTAAACCAGTGCTTTGTGCAGGCATTGCGGAATTTGAAAGGACACGGAAAATCACTGTCAGGAGAGAAGCGAGTACAAATCCCACTGTTAATTTTTTCTGGGAGACATATAAGAATCCATATCCAGCTAACAAGCTGTCTGTGCTTCCCTGCTGAGCTCAGTTCAATGGGAGAAGCATCAAACCCTAGATTATCCATACAAAGCAAGCCCGTTTGCAAGTTGTAATTTTTTAAGCACGCATTAGTTAGAGCAGATCCATAATCCCCCATCAATATTAACTTCCATCCTGGGAGATGTACAAACCCCTTCCTGAACATCAGGATTACTCTGGTCTGCTGTTGATTTCATCTGATGGAACATCAAAAATCAAACAGAGGGAATGTTTGTTTTTTTTTTTTTAATTTGGAAAATCAGATTGCCTGACGCCAAATGTTTAAAATGACGCGTTGTATTTGTCTGTTCTTTGTAACTGTGCTTTCACGGACCTTTTTATTTTCCATGAATGCCATTAATCCCTATGCCTTGAATGTGTGCATTCCGTAGGTAGAGGGAGCGGCAAGATTTCAGACGCAGTAAAGCCCACCCCAAAGTTTCAGCCCAGCGAGGCCCTTGAGCCTGGCACTGAGTACACAATCCGCCTAGTGACTAAGAACTGGGTGGATAACAATAGCATTTTTGAAGATGTAATTGAGACCAGGGGGAGAGGTGAGACACGAAGCCCTTCGAGGCGCTGAACTTTTCGTTTTTCCGTGTGACTCGATGTTGAGGTTCCATCTCGTGCAGCGCGAGTGTCCCAAACTCATCGTTCCGTGCCGGGGGGTCGAGGT
The DNA here is from genome assembly GCA_013400655.1 of Mystacornis crossleyi. Classification (NCBI taxonomy): domain Eukaryota; kingdom Metazoa; phylum Chordata; class Aves; order Passeriformes; family Timaliidae; genus Mystacornis; species Mystacornis crossleyi. The sequence continues at coordinate 26,082 of VYZQ01008960.1, forward strand.
TGGCCCTCGCAGTTGAATCCCTTGGGAGCACAAACACATCCCAGGTTCTTGGCTGAGCCGTGTTAGAGCAGCCTGGAACGATCCCAAACCTTTACAAACCTGTGCGATGTGAGAGGGCCGGTTTGGTGATTTGCATGTACTGGCGGCACTTCTACCTCTCTCTCTTTCGCAAGACTGCTCCTGCATGAGAGGCTTAACAACTCTGTGCTCAGCTTTCCTGTGTGGTGCTAATCCTGTGAGTCAACTGCTCTCTCAGGCCACCTCGCCGAGTGTCTGTGCTGTCCCTTGTCTCCCGCACGCTCCCCTCCAGTCCCAAATGTCACACTCTGGACACGTTCCTGCCTCGCATTGACGCTAACTCCATAAATAGTGATAGAGTGATTCCATTAAGACCCAGCGAAGAACGTGATGTGTTGGTGTTATCGTAGGGTGCTGCCCTTTTCCTCTGATTAATTTTCTCCCTTTTTCCTGCTCTCCCTTCTCCCCAAGCCTACGCTGGCATTTACGATGGGATTTCCACCCAGGGCTGGTTCATCGGGCTGATGTGCGCCATCGCCCTGCTCACCCTGCTGCTGCTAACGATTTGCTTTGTCAGAAGAAATAAAGGAGGCAAATACTCAGGTAAATGGATTTATTGTCCTTTCCCTATGTTCACATGTTAATAACCAACATCCTTCAGAGTTTTCTCTCTGGGGGCCGCAGGGCCGCAAGCGCAAACATCCAATTAGGGTTTGTAGCTTTTGATAAATATCCATGGAAGGGATTTTAATGAATGTAAGTGGAGCTGTGCTCTCCGGGTGAGGCAGTGCTGTGTGGTGGTCACTGAGCCTGCAAAGGCCTTTCCCAGCACTCCTGGAATATTCCAGCATTTAATCCAGGTGTGGGGCCAAGATCCTTGCTGGCAGGGCTCCTCTTTCCACCTGGGAACTGCTGCTGGACGCGCGGACAGAATTTCCACAGGCAGCTTAACAATGGAATATTTTGCTAAAATTGAACTCTGTGATTTTCCAAGCAGTGAGTAAGGATTTAAGTAAACCTATTGATGTAGAAATCTGGTTGCCCAGAGAGGTGGTGGATGCTCCATCCCTGGAAGTGTCTAAGGGCAGGTTGGATGGGGCTTGGAGAAGCCTGGAAGGTGTCCCTGGCCATGGCAGGGTGGGAATGGGATGGGCTTTAAGGTCCCATCCAACCCAAATCATTCCATGATTCTATAAATACTTGCTTATAATAAATTAGGGAATGGCCCCAAACTCTTGGAAGCTCCCAGGTTGTGTCCAGCCAGCTCCAGGCCAGGCTGGAGGTGATTGCAGATTGGTTTTCCCATAGCCCCTGGGAAAAGAAAAATCCATGGCAGAACACAACACAGAGATCTGTCCTTTATTTTATTTGCACAGTGAAAGAAAAAGAAGATTTGCATCCAGATCCCGAAGCTCAATCAATAAAAGATGAAATCTTTGGGGAATATAGGTAAATAGGACCTGCTTTCACGAGCCTTTGTGTTTCTTGGGGTTTTGTTTGTTTCCAAATGCCATCATTATTCGGGACATTTTTATGGTATGCAATTAACACTGGTTTTCATTTTCAAAGCAAACCTTATAGGAGTGGATAAGAGTAGGAATATCAAGGTATATCCTGTATATTTCAATCCATCCAAGCTGGGATATAAGAAAATGTTGATGTATTGGTGGTTATTTTTCACTTTTTTTTTTTTAATTAGCATTGTATGAATAATGTAAATATATATGATAATTTGGGGTGCTGCTGAAAAGCCCATTGAATTCTATGTCTTCAATGGGTTTTTGAAACTCAGACCCAAATCGTGTAATATGGGGGATGGTCATTTTGGGAAAGAAAACAAAGAAAAGTTTGAAATATGGTAACAAATATAAAAAACACAAACATCTCACTACAGAAATCTCTGTAGGAGAATTGAAATAATCACCTTGGCTGCTTTAAAATAATTAAAACTTAAAGCAATATATAACTATGAGATGAAGGAAAATACATAATTATAAGAACCATGCTGGAAAACTGGTCTTGCTGGCCTTAAGGGCACAAAATTGCTGTTGAAATCCCACTTATATATACTACATTATTTGTACTGGAGTAGGGCTTTTTTTTTTTTCTGCATAATTTCATCTTTATTTAATTTTTAATGCTTTCTAATGGGACAAATATTTAGAAAGGTAAGAAAGCCCTGAGGTTAATAACTTTGACCCCCTCCTTTCCCCCTGAAATCCAAACTTGTCTTTCTTCTGAGGAGAAATGCCCTGTGCAGAAAAGTAGCAATTTTTTTCTGAGTTGATTATGCACATACTGAGTCCATCCTGAAGAACTGAGTTTCAGGTTCATTTCTCTGTCCTTCCTTAGAGAACATTGCCAAAGATTTGACAGAGTTGGCATCAGCAGTAAGGGCTGTAATTGAGTAATTATGTCCCTAATCCAGAGGCCTAATTTAGATTTTTTATGTAATCTTTTAATGTTTTCCCAATCCCCCCAAATGTCCTGTTCAGGCTGTTCTTTTTGCTCGTCTGTGGTGCCATTAGGAGGAATGGCCAGCAAAATTCCCCTGTTTTCCCTGAATTTTGGTGGTGGGCTGTCCTTTTTTGTGGAATTTTCGCTAAACAGAGACTGCAGATGCAGACATTGATTCTGCTTTGGGTTTTCCTAGTTCTTCCCCTTTTTTCCTGGAATTTTCGCTGAGCAGAGACTGCAGATGCAGACATTGATTCTGCTTTGGGTTTTCCCAGTTCTTCCCCTTTTTTCCTGGAATTTTCGCTGAGCAGAGACTGCAGATGCAGACATTGATTCTGCTTTGGGTTTTCCCAGTTCCTCCCCTTTAGCAGAGGCAAACTGCAGTGAGATAAACTCTGGTAAAATAAAGTAACAGCAGGAAAAAAAGGGGGAAAGCACCTTTATTGGTCATTTAAACTCGAAGAGATGCTCCCAAAGCGGTGGGAGGTGACCCACTGATGTGGTAACACTTCACTAACCCACCTCAAAAGGAAAATTAAGTAAATAGGCCCTGAACGTTGTCCCCTGTTTTGTAAAATGGAAAGTGTCTCTCTTTTAGGTTCCGAACACTTGACATCAGCCCTGATGGCTGGGACAGACCCCTGAAACCCTTTCCAGCATTCCCTTTTCCTTCCCCTTCCCTGTCTGTCCGTTCTGTCTGCCCGAGGCAAAAAGGGAAAAATATATGGGTATTGATAATTGCCTATTAACCAAAAACTTGGTTGGAATAATGACAAAACCCTGTGTGGGGAAGTCCAGGTGTGTGGAGGAGCACCAGGGAAGGACTCACGGGCCAGGTCATCCTGGCTGTTCCACCCACACGCGTCCCTCCCTCTTCCCTCCTGCTGCTTCCCTTCCCAGCCCCAGGGCAGTTTCCCTCCTCGCCAGGAAAGGCGGATTTTTGGAAAGGCCTTTCTTTGTTTTGTAGTGACAGCGATGAAAAGCCGCTGAAAGGCAGCCTCCAGTCACTTAACGGGGACATTAAAGCCACTGGAAGTGCTGATAGTCTGGTAGATTATGGAGAAGGGGAGCATGGCATGTTCAATGAAGATGGTTCATTTATTGGAGCTTATTCTGGATCTAAGGAAAAAGGATCAGTGGAAAGCACTGGGAGTTCTACGGCAACTTTTCCTCTCCACGCCTAAAATGATTGGTGTTTAATTGTGGTATTTATCCCGGGTAGCTCTCCACAGCCACCACGTGTGCTCGGGAGCAGGTTGCCAGTGGAGCCAGTCGGGAAAATCCTGACATCCAGGTCGTACAAAAAACGAGTCACTGCCACTAAAAGATGATTTCTCCATCCTAATTTCTATGTGTTTTCTTCTCAATAAAACAATTCTTTACGCGATGTGTTAGTCTGAGCAAGCCGGAGTTTCTCGCTGGTACATCTGTATCCTTACCTGCTGCTCCAGGTGTTCCTTAGGCTTGGAATATGTTTCTCTGTGTAGGATTTTGGCCCTGTATGGCTGTTGTCACACGTGTGTGTGTACAATTCCCTCATGGCCTTGGTTATAACCTCGAGGTTGTAGCACAAACAAAACCAACGGGTTACTCTGCAAAGTGACACGAGGAAAATGGAAATTTAAAATACCAGAGAAATATATTCTATATATTGTATAATTTTTCCTAAAGAATTAAACCCCTTTCTGTATGATACTCAAACTGTTTTAGTGGTTACAGCTGACTTCAATTACCAATACTTAGAGATGCAGCTTTACCCACAGCAAAGTGTGGGTGAAGCTGCTGCCCAGTAGCTGGCACTATTTCCTTAAATAAGTTAAGCTGCAGCTCTTTCCTGTGGCAAGGCAAAACAGGGTTCCCATCCACCATCACACGAAATATTTTCATTTCTCCCCAGCTGCAAGCTGCATTTCTGAGCAAACCCCTTGGTGTCTGTCTCATATCTGTATATTTGTGAGCTAGCAAACATTCCATGGAGACGTTGTACATATGATATTAATATTGACACAAGTCCAGAGCAGCCTGGTTTTATTTTGAACTGAGACATGTTGCTAGCATGGGTCTGTATAGCTGTGTAGGAATGACTAGAATTGCTTCTCAGTATGGATTTGGACCAGCAGAATTAGTTTTCAGAAGGAGTTGTGTGTATAGGAATCACCCAAACCTCACACCATTCAAGCATCACCTAAACTAGACCTACCTGACTTTCAAGAATTCTATTTTCAGCCTGTTCACTGTTAAATAAACAAAAGCAAAGAGAAAATATTATGGTAGAGTTTCTTCTCTATTTTGTTGGCTGAATTGCTGGTTTAAATCTGGTTCTTTGCCTCTCCAACACTAACCCAGCCGAGCTGTACAGCACATTTTTTTGGTCTTTTTGTATTGGAATCTCCTGAATCTCTTTTTAGTCGCATTTGTATTTCTGAATCTGCTTGTTTGAGTAGAGCATCAGCGTGGCTTCATTTCTGCTTGCACTTCCGAACGACTGCCACTCCCATTATAAAGGTTTTTAAGTAGTTCCTGCAGGAGGAAGAGATCCTAAAAGCTGTTTGGCATCCTGAGAGCAATTAGGCAAATATCCCCAATGGCTCCCTCATGGGCTCCATGATTTCAATGGAAGGAAGAGAGGAAGCAAGAATTACTCACGTGGTTCTGAGTTTCCAGCAAGGGCTCCAGTGGAGCCCAGGGAAATGCAGATTTTTTCCCAGTGGAAGGGCTGTGGATCACACACAGGGCTCCCCTCAGGCTGGGGCTGCTCCTCAGAGCTCGGCAGATTCTGGAAGCCTCTGGTGCTCGATGCTTCTGCTTATCTGTGCCTCTTTTGGGGTTTTTAATTGGAGCTTTTAAGGGCTTTTCATGTAACCTCGATTTGGGAAAAGCAAACCCCAAAGAGCCACCCCAAAAGCCCCATTCAGGCTGTGCCTGTGAGTATAAAATGATGAGTGGAAATCTGCCCTCAGTCAAAAACCGTCCCATCCATCCCATATCAGTGACCCACGTTACTCACTTTGTATTCTTTATCAAGTTTTATTTTCTGTATTTCGTTCAATCCAAACACTGAAAAAGTCCAAAAGCCTTTTAATTTTGGGGGAAAACAAAGTAATTTTCCAAAGAAGAGAGTGCACAATTAGAGAAATGTGAAAATTGGCATCTCATCAACAGAGACGTTTCCCAGCAGCATCTTTATCTGCTGACTGGTGTCTGCTGCAGCCCAAACCAGATAAAATCTAAGAACTGATTAGGCTTGTGACAATTTGCTTTGGGTTGGTTTTAATGTATTTCTTTTAGGAATCATCTGCAATGATCAAAGGTCTTTGAAAAAAGGAACAAAATCCGGGAATAAAATTGGGCCGGGCTTGAAGAAAGAACAAATTTAGGGAATAAACTTGGGGTGGGCTCCCCCAAATCCTCACTTTGGGCTGGGGGGAAGCCGTGCCTGCACACACCCATCTTATTTTCCTGTGGGTCACTGCGGATAAACCAGACCCCTCATCCCAGAAAATGCCTCTGTTAAGGGGACACAAATTTCAGACCATGTTAGTGAGTGTCAGGTGATCCCACAGAGGATATAAATCCCCCGTGCAGCTCCTGCCCTGCTGCTGCTGAGAGGTGCCTGTGCCGCCCTCAGCCCTGCTGGTGGCGCTGCTTTTCCCACTCAAATTTTAATTCACAGCCTTAAATCTTAATGTTGGTGTTCCACAGATGCCTCAGAACCTAAAGAGCAGACAGTGAGGAAAAGATGAGCAGTGGAACCTGGATTTTTGAACACGGATTTTGAGGAATATGCCCAATGAATATTAAACAAGTGGCTCAAACTCCCAGGAAATCCTCCTCACCTGAGCTGTTTGCTTTTTCCAGTCATTTTTTTTTCCTTTTTGTCCTGCACTGGGATTTTTTCTGCTGTAAAGGTACCCTGGAAAGTGCAGGACGTGGAGGGTTTTTTAGAGTTTTTTTTTTTTTTCAAAAGTAAATGAACAAAGCAAGCTGAGGTTTTCTTGAGGAGTTTTTTGTCATTGCAAGGAGCTGGGCCATGGTTTTGTCGTGGTCTGTGACAGGTGAGAGGAAGTGTGACCACATAGCTCAGTAAAAAGTGCCACCAGTTGTCCCGCAGTTTATAGAACCTCCTGAGTTGGAAGGGATCCATCAAAATCCAACTTCTGCCCCTGCACAGGACAGCCCCAAAATCACACCCTGTTCTGAAATACTGCACTGAGCGTTAAATCCTTTGGGTTGCTTTGTTTGGGATTTTTTTCTTTTCCTCTGGCCAGGAAATTTGTGGTAAATTCATTAATTAACACCTAGCAAGGAATTCCAGCCTGGCTGCTGGTAGGAGGGAGTCCAGCCATGGGAACAGAATAGGGAATTATTAATTATTAATTATTAATTATTAAAAATTATTAATACCCATATCTATAAGGATAAAACATTTAATGGGTTTGCAGCAGTTCTCTACCAACTGGGGCNATCTTAACTGGATCTAATTAGCAAATCATGTAATGATTGATATTTGTTCTGCTGTGTTACACAAATTCCAGTGAGTATCTCTTTTCCTGGCAACTGCTTCCATTGACTGAATGGCTCCAATCCAGTGCATGAGAGGTTTTCATCAAAGTTTTCAGGCCAATATTCCTTCTGAGATGAAAATAAATAGTAGCACAATCTTCCTATATTAAAAAAAAAAAAAAAAGGGGGGGG
>VYZQ01008961.1:0-11367 GCA_013400655.1 Mystacornis crossleyi
GGGCCGAGCCTGCCGCGCCGCCCCCCGCCCGCGCACGGCGCAGCCGGACCGCTCCTCTCCGCTGCTCTCCGCTCCGCTCCACAGCGCCCGGCTCCCCAGCGCCCCGCACCTCTCCGCTCCGCTCCGCTCCGCACCGCACGGCCGCCGCACAACTGCGCTCCGCTCTGCTGTGCCAGCGGGAGCCGGCCGCAGCGGTGCCGAAGATGCTGCCCCTCAGCCGCGGGCGGCCCCGCCGCCGGCAGCACCCGCTGCTCCTCCTGTCAGTGCTGCTCTGGGCGCCGGTGCTGGTGGCTTTCAACTTGGACGAGGAGAAGCTGACGGTGTACAGCGGGCCCCCGGGCAGCTACTTCGGGTACTCGGTGGACTTCTACATCCCCGACCCCAGCACGTGAGTGCCGCCACCGGGGGTGGCGGGGCTGGGCTGCCCCCGGGCCCGCGGAACGCTTGGGAAGGCGGTGGGCGAACGGCGGCGTCGCGCCCGCGGGGTGACAGCACCCATCGCCCGCTTGTCCCGATCGCCCCGGTGACCTCCCGGTGTGTTTCGCAGGGTCAGTGTCCTGGTGGGAGCTCCCAAAGCCAACACCACGCAGCCAGACATCGTGGAAGGAGGAGCGGTTTATTACTGCGCCTGGCCCGCCGCCCGATGCAGGCAGATCCCCTTCGACAACACCAGTAAGTGCGCGGCTGTCCCGCGGCCAGCGCTGTGTGTGTCGCGCCCCCTCGGCTCCTCCGCGGTCCCTTTACTTGGGTCGCTTTGATCCGAGTATCTGCACTTCACCGGAGAAATCCCGCTCCTGGGAGTCTGAATGCATGTGCTCTTGCAGGGAAGGGTTTAATGGTCCCCAGAGAAATAACAGGATTGTGACCTCCAGGAGCAGTAGTTCATCTTATTAACTTCTTTTTTTTTTTCTTCTTGTTCTTTAATGAATGGTATTTGTGGAAAATTCCTGCTTCTGAAAATACTTTTGCATGTTCAGAAGGCAAAGCCCCAAAAGCCTTGTCCCACACTTCTGTGGCAATAACAGGATTTCCAGTCTTTGCTGTTATTTTCAGCGAGGGGATTTCTGGCTATTCAGATGGATGAAGTGCCTCGTGTGGCATGCTTATTTAATTCTATTCAGAAAGCAAGAATTTTATTTCAGAGTACTGAAGCTAGATGCAAACCGATTTAGGCACAATGTGGATAGATTATATCCACTTCCAAAATCCCAAGACAGATGTTTCTTATTTAATTAGACGGAACACACGTTTTAAACAATTCAAGCTGTTTATGTTTTCTGTTGTCTCTTTGTAGGTCTTGAAAATAATTTAAACCTAGTGTTTGCAGAGACTCTAAAACTGATTCCTCCATTTAGGCAGACTGACAGTTTGACCATTAAGCAAAAAGTTATTATTCTTTAGGTTATATTTAATCTTAATATTTGTGGTTTATTGAAATGAGAACGCAATACGATTTTTTTTTTCTGAAAGCACAAGTTAAATTAGAAGAGCTCACTTAACTGTCGCAAATAAGCAGTGCAGTTCTTTAGTCCTCCCAGCTCCTGCCACCCACATCCAATTACTTAGTGTCTAGGAACACTGATCAGGATGACTGTTCTATCCTGCTGAGCATTCTTCAGAACAGAGTAAGTGATAATTCATGTATGTGTATATGGCTCCTTGGGCAGGTAAAGCTTTGTACAGCATCTGGTTGTGTATGGAAACGGAAATGTACACAGACAGTATGCATACATTATTTTAATTATGATATGTGTTTAAGATAAAACCAGGAAATAGAGGAAATATTCATATATTTCCCATCTTATGGTTAGATAGTTCATGTAACAAAAGTCGAATGTATTATCTATACAAAATAATTTCAAGTTTCAGTAGCAAACTTACAAACCAAATGAAAATTCCATCGCATTTTTGAAGGGGAGTTTTGAAAAATTAATGAAAGCATAGTGATGAAACCTAGAAGGACATCTGACTTTCCTGTGGGAAACTTGGGACAACTCCATACTCTTGGCAGAGATGTCCTTTTGCAGATGACTGTGTTTTGAATAAAGGCACAAACAAACTGAGGAATAAGTAGATCAGTAAGGCTTTGGACTGTATCACGCAGCTCTTCAGCCTGGAATCTCCAAAGGGCAGTTCGTTCAGTCTTCCTGAGATGGTTTTGTCCTCTGGATAGAATCCTGACGTGTAGACAGCTGAAGCGAAGCCAGAGAGCGACCCCTGTGTCGGCAGAGATGTCCTTGTGGGAGGGATGGCAGCATAGGCAGGTTTAGCAGTGTTGTCCCTGGCTCTCTAATTCCAGTCCCAAAGGCAGTCAAGGTGTCATTTTGCACAGTTCAGCAGTGTCCTGTAGACAAGGACTTCAGGAACGTTTGCATGGCTTGTACCATCCCCTGTTCTTCATTGCCAGCAACAGAAAAGCCATCTCCAATATACTTTAGGTGACTCCTTTTGCTGATGTGGGGTTGTATATTTCATGTCATTTTTTTCTCTTCCAAACCCACTATTTACAGGATCAAATTTTCCTTCTTTTCCGCTATTCCCCCTAGCACAATAGTCTACATGAGCTCTGTCCTAGGTGAAACTATTTCAAATAGTCTGTCACACACAGTTTCTTTTGAAGCCTTTAGCTATTGTGGGACTTAGTTCCTAGTTAAATACATGGGGTGTTTTCAGTTCATGGCTCTTTCTTGTGCAGGCATCTTGTACTCATTATGTCTTCTCCTACAACCTCACTCAGAAATATTGTTATTCCCATTTTTAATATTTATTCTAATGAACAGAAAAAGGTCAGTCTGGGTTGTCAAAGATCCTACAGGAAGTGGATGATAATACTGGTAACTGTCGCGGGGGTTTTTTCTTCTTCTTCCAGTGCCTTAACCACAAGATTATTCTTTCTTCCAAATCAGAAACACTCAGAAGTTGTTAGAAGACTAGAAGTTCAGTTGTAGCAGCTTTAATTTTAAAGATTAATGCTTCATGCCTCATAGGAGATTTTTTTAAGTCTTGTAAAGCTTTGGGAATATTTTCTGAAACAAAACAGAAGAACTACAGAGCCTGCTTCAGAGCTGAAAGATTTCATTTTGATGGATTTTTGTACAAAGCTTCAATTTTTCAATACTTTCTTCTTAGCTCTAACTAAATAACATCTCAGATTAGCTGAGCAAAGTACAGTAAAAGAAACAAAACTACTGAATAATTGGTAGCATTCTTAGTTAAGTTCAGAAGTAAAAACTGAGTGGAACTGGAAAGAAAGGGACAGTATAATGTTACGCTTAAAAGGCAGTGTGAACCAACAAGTAGATAAAGAATTTGCTAAATCAGCATTTTTCAGCCTCAGAAGTACAATGGGGAGGACTTCTAAATTCTAAAGAATTGTTAAATTAAAGCAGATTCATATATACAGTAGCCAGAGTTCAATATGTGAAATTGCTTCAGGTCACGGAAACTAAAATTTTCACTATTACGTAAGAATTCAAGAGATGAACAAATCCAAGAGGTTGAAAGCCGGTGGCTTAAATTACCCATGAGCGGGAGGGCTCATGACTTCTGTTTCTGAGGACTGGATGCACAAATGAAGCTCAGGTATGTTACATTCAATGCAAGTTACGTTTTGCCTTTGAGGAGAGAACATACACTGAGTGCACTTGGATGGTATTTGCACTTTTACTGCCACAAACAAGTATCTTAAATGGACATCTAATTGGTAAGACTCATATGTAACTGCACAGGTTATTTCTCTCTTTCCACAAGAATAGTACGCCTGATTTCAAGAGAGGTTCCTTTGTTTGCAAATGCCTTCACGGTATTTGTATTAACGCTGTTAATATCTCAGTCCTACTGAATGAAAATAGTGAGGACACTGACTAGTATTCTGTGACGGCTTTAGTCAAGATTCTGAATGTTTTCAAACACCGTGGTGTGGATGTGAGGGACCCAAGTAAGTGACAGACACCTTCGTTAAAAACTTAGTCTTGCTTAGGTTAATTTTATGATGTTCAGTGCTGAGATAGGATGATTTTTGGTTCTGTAAAGGCTGTTTGGTTGAAGGGATTTGTTTGTTTGTTTATTCAGTTGAGTGAGTAATATATTTTTATTTTTAAAATAACTGAAGTGTTATTTTAAAAAAAAGTCATTGTATATCCTGAGCCATAGAGTCCTGAAGGGAGAACACGAGTGCCAGGCCTAACTGAATCTGACGTCCTGACACTGGTGGGAGACAATTGCAGTGTTCCTCAGTGGATCAGGGATAGGACACTGCAAGGGATGCACCCACAGTCACTGGCAAGGTGCAGCTAACCTCCATGTTACCACACAGGCTGTGGCACTCAGTATTAAAATTTGGTTTTTGGAACATGTAAGCTTTAAATGACAAAAGAAAAGTCCTTATGGTTTATGAAGCCCCCTTACTCTTTTTTATTTTTCCTCAGAGACTAAGATCAGATGAGGGAGTAGACACTATATTCCCAATGAAAGGTACAAAAAACCTTTAAAAAATGCATGCCTACTTCTGAGTGCCGTGTTCAACGGCACTGTCAACACAGTCAAACACAGACTGGGCTCCTTACTACTAGCAGTGATACTCAAAAACAAGACTGCTGCTGAAATCATCTGTGTGGCACTGTGCATATGTTAGGATGCTCAAGATGGTCTGAGTGCTATGGGCAGCTGCATAACCTGTGTTAGTGTGGAAATGTATGTGGGCTACACTCCCCTGCTAAGAAGATGGCTTAATTGGAGTTAATAGAGGTACAGGATCATCTGCAGCCTATTCCTAAAAGCCACATCACCTAACTGAAATTGCTCTGGAGGTAGTTGTCCCAGATGGTTACTAATTTCTCAGGCCACCTATCTCTGTCATAGTAGCTAACCCAGAGATTTCCTAAGCAGTGAGATTATTTACTTAAATCAATAATTAATCCTATTGATGAAATAGCATTCCTGACAAGTGACAGAGGGGCAAAGGAGGGAAGGAGGATGAAATTATCATTTTTAGGATTTGAGCTGACCCATCCATAAACAAGTCATGTAACTTGACATTCCCATATGGGTTGGCCAGTGAAATGGCCTGCAGCCAAGAAGGAGCTTTAGCAGGAACTCTCTGTGTTTCCTGCTGTTGATACAGCACTGACTCTGCAGTCCCATGTTTGCACTTCTTTAAAGCTGCCTAAATCTATGTGCCAGGGTCAAGGCTCTGGGAAGAAGCTCAAAGCACTGCCAATGAGAGCACAATGGGTGCTTTAACCTGCTCCGTTGCAGCAGGGAACTGAGATAAAGTTTAATGGAAGGGCTTTTAGTATCCCCTTACTCCAGGAAATATAGATTGAAGGGCAGCGACTCTTCTCCCTTGTTTCCCTACTTTGTGAAGTTGTCCGGTTGCATTGCAGTGTAAGGCTGTGATACTCTGAAACTCAATGAGAGGACAGGGAAACAAGCGTTGGCATCATATTAAAGGTTTGTGGTCTGTCTTTCCTCTCGTACCTGTACAAAGCTAGCTTCTTTTCAGTTTCTTCTGTATGAAATGGGTTTACAATGACTATTTCTGCCTTACCGCTGAGGTAGAATTACCAAGTCCTTGTTTCAGCTGTGTGCTCTTCCATTCAGCTGCCAGGAGAGGTAGCAGGAGAGCAATATCAAGAAAACTTTCTCCTCTCTTTATTAACTAGAAAGCTTCTGAATCATTTGAAGCATCTTGCAGCCAGAAGCAGACCTAAATACCCCCTAAAGTGCACTGTTGCATTTGAGATCTGGTAAAAAGCTAATTGTTCAGATTTTGGAAACTCATTATAAATGTCACTTTTAGTTGTAATACTTAATAGGCTACATCAAGTTCTTACATTTTAAATTAGATCCTGAAGGAAAAATTTTAGATACCACTTCCCTTAAGTTTCCAGAACACACTGGGGTGTTTTCTTTGCTAACAGTTAACTTCACCAGTTTTACTAAAATAGGTTACATTTTTCTGAACTAGCTGGAAAAAAATCTGAACAGGCTCTGAAGAGGAGCAGGGAAGGGAGTCCATAAATCAGTTCTGACCAAGTGTGCAGTTGATAAAAAACATGAGCTAATCTGGCCAGGGGTTGAGCTGATTGTAACAGAACCCAGGTACTCTATAAGGAAAAGATGTATTGTGGGACTTGAGAGCTTTAGTTACATGAAAAAATCATTAACTGTGGAGATTGTAAGATTCTGGGGGAAAAATTAGAATCCTGTTATAAAACAGAATTTGCATCTCAAGAGAAATTGCTGAGAGAGAACTTTGTTGTACTTTTAAATGTTGACACTTTTTAGTCCACTCTGCCAGTAAGACCTTATCTGGAATGTCATGGTTCACTTGTAGCATTCTGATTTATAGTAGACCCTCATGAGTTTCTTTTGTAAGTCTCAGCCCTATCTATAAAGAAAGGAAAAAGTACTCTTAGCCATGTTAGTTCAGTCCCTGAGGTCTTAATTTGTTTTTGATCAGATTGTATTTAGGGAAAAAATCTTACTGAGTTTGATGATTTCTTTTTTTTTTTGATTCATGGAATGAAAGTCCAAATAAAGTTCTCTAGATATGATCTATTAAATTAAAATGACTCATATGAATAGCAGCTAAGTTGCAGTAAAAACCAGAAATAAAATAAGATGGTTGCAGAACCAGATAAATCTAAATATAGAAGCAGCTCTTCTCATCATGACAGCATTTTGCATATCCTTACTGTTTCTCAACACTACATAATCCCTTTTCCCCCCCAGCATTAATTAAAAGCAATTGTTTGGCTAAGGTCCCTGGATCATACCTAGTGTTTAATTTTGCATTTGAATTCTGTCTCTCTGGAGAGGGTCTAATATCAATGACCCTGTGAAAGTTGCTGAGTTACCTTTGCTTTGTAACGGGTGCTTTCACTGGACTCTTGTGGTAGTGATACAGTGGTAGGATTGTCAAAATTCCCTCTTTTCTGTCACTTCTAGAATATGGGAGTAAGTATGCCAGTACAAACCCTTCCTCTCCCTCTTCTCTTCTGTAAGCCAGAACACTAATGATGCAGCGGAGCTGGTTTCAAAGTTAACTGAGGTTGCTCAGAGCCTTTTGTAGCCAGCTTCTGAAACCTCCCCAGAGCGGAGATCCATAGTCTCTCTGGGGAATCTCTTTAAGATTTATTCAGAAATTCCCTTGCTGCAACTTGTGTCTTGTTGCCCCTTCCCTTTTCAAACGGGAGTTTGGCACTCTCTTCTCTCTCCCAATTGAGCAGTGGATGAAGCACAAATAGATCTTTGCTTTTTCTCTTCTTTGGGCCAAACACCTTCAAGTACTGATGTCTCTAAACTGTACATAACGTTCCAAGTGTTGTCTCTATGTCAGGGATATTTGCTTTCCTTTACCTGAATAAATTTATAGAAATATATGTTTGTTTTGTATGTTTGTATTCACATTTTATACAAATAGGGATAGATTTAGGTGACTGTTCACCTCTGTGTATATATAATTATGTACAAATATATGAAATTCATGTATTTCATTTTATTTTACCTATATTTTTTATATGATGACTATGCATAGGTACATACATACACAGATATATCAAGACTGGTCTTTGAAAGGGATTTGCCATCATGGATGTAGGCACAGATCCGAGGGCAGAGTGTAACTAAACCTGCTGCAGATGCCTGGTTAATGGACATCTGTGTTTATCCAGTACATGCAGGCAAATACACACAGAGTATTTAGATATAATACTTTTCAAAATTCCATAACGGTGAAAACTTATCTGAAAGACCTGCAGGTGTATTACACAGATAGATATTTTGCTTTCATTAGAAGCATTGTTTTCCTGTGTTTAAGTTTGATTAAAACATTTTCACAGAATCACAGAATCATTTAGGTTGGGAAAGACCTCTAAGATAATGGAGTCCAACCTTTGATGATCAGCACCTTGATTTGCTTTTGTTCATTTGAGTATTTTCCAAATCATAAAAGATGCTGCATTTTTTACTTGCAGTTTTCAAGAGCTGAATGAATCACAGTAAGTCACTACCGGTGTTTGCCCATACATATCTTATGCAGATATTGATTAGTATAAAAAAGAAATACTGGTAAGGGAAATGTTTGATGCATACCATTCATATTAAACTGTTTATAATGTGCTGACTCAGTGACTGAGAGGAGACCAATTCCCATAGAAGCACCAAATTTAGTCTAATGTGTAAGTGATGGATTTGCACTAACACTTGCTCTAGATTCAGGCTTTAATTCCTACAAGGGAATCTGCACTATTGCTCTTAGCATAGGTTTGCATTTTGCTGTCTGAACTCAAATTTTGTCTGCTTGTCCAACTACTGTTTTGGCAATGTAGGGGGCTTTTTTCCCCTTTGATAGCCCCTAGGTACCTCAACTAAAAAAGTGGGTGAAGGAATGCTAGTTTTAATAACCGTATTTCTGTATCTTCAGAGCTGCTTCTGAAGCTGGATTGTGGGGCAGTAAAGGAGTCATGGCTCCTGCAGTAGAAAATTAGGTGCTTTGGCTTTGCTGAAATGCAGTTTAAGGATGTCCTCATACCTAAATTTATATTATATATATCTCTGCTCTGCATACTCCTGTTGTCTGGGCCTTAGTCTGCAATACAGTCTTAGGCAGTACAATTGTGAGTGACTCCAGAGCTGTGTCCCAAGCCAAATTTGCGAGTCATCTAGACTGTTGACCATCTGGAGCAGCTTCTGGGCTGGCTCTGAAGCAATCCAGCTGGTACTCAGGCACTCCTTGGACCTCTGTGTGGACAGGCTCAGGCGTTGTGTGCCCAGCCCAGCTGCTGCCTTGTACCCTTGCTATCCTTGCACTAGTGTCACATATCATGATACAAGATAGCCTGGACTCCTTCCTAGAAGGGGCCAGGCATTCTCCTCCAGAAGAGAAGATGATAGTTGAATGCAAAAATTCACACGCAGTTTTTGCTGCTCACATAAACATAGCTGTGGGTAAGGTACAGTATAGACTTAGCCTGTGGGCCTCAGATGCCCATAAATAGCACAGGGAGAGAGATTTCCCTGTTGTATAACGATGTTATCAGGATACAGGCATGCTACTTTTTGAAATGCTTAGATAATGCTGTTTTGAGGAACATACGGATTTTTTTTTAATTGGATTGGGATTCATCTGGGTAAATGAATAGCTTTTATCTGAGTCAAGCTAAGATGGTCATCCATGGCTATCTACAGTTAGCTAAAAATAAAGGTACTTTTAGGCCCTGATTCTTCTGACCTTCTCAGAGTTTCGCTTTAGGAGACAAAGAACTGGCTTAGATCATGTCCTCAGATGTAAGTAGATGACTGGCTCAGAAGTGGACAGTTGCAGCAGGGCACAGTAATGACACCTTGTATGTATTCAGACAAGTTAGTTGTATATATAGCTTTATTTTGCTAAAGTTACATGGAAAGCCGTAGCTGTTGTATAGCATTCTGAAATACTGATTAGTTGTTACATACCAAAGACTAAACTGTATTTTAAGGCACAACTTCAGGTACTGGAAATATGACTCCGTAGCTCTAGCAAGGATGCTGAACAAAAGTGATTAGAAAATTTCTATCAAAAGAGATTTATCTAGGGACAAAAACTATTTGCTAATTTATGTGTCTGTGATATTTTTCAAATTATTTTATAATGAAAGTCCCATGCCACACAATGAAGGATTCCTATTATGCCATGTGCCACTAAATGGGGTGGGATTCTGCATGTGTGTGTGTACAGTTCTTGCAGATTTACTGGTAAATTCAGCTATGGTTTTATAAATCCTGCAAATGGTTGTCCAAGTTTTGAAATTTAACTTTTTTTCAAATGTTGGTATACTTTGCCAATAGACAAGTATGTTGTTTTGATTGAAAATGTAAGCTCCTTTTAAGTTAGAATACTGGTCACGAGTATCCTCAGAGCCAGGCTAGCATTGGCTGCTGTAAACTGGCCATGGCTGATTTTCAAGCTTCAAAAGCTTTCTTTCTATCAAGATCCCATCTGTGGACATTGATCATGTTCAGATNTCATTCTCATTGATTTTCCTTCATGTTTATTAGGAAAAAATACAGAGATAGAATACCCTTTTTTCTCCAATTCGGTTTATAACATTTATGAGGTTACCATAGGCTGAATTCAGTGGTGAGCTAACATCCTAGAAAACATTCAGGTATCTCCTGTATTCCTGCTGGGCAAATCCCAAGTAGTGTTGACTTTTTAAAATGTTGGCTGTATTTCTTCTCAGTTATTTAAAAATGTATGTAAATCCACAGAATATAATCTGACACTGCCTTTTTTTGTTTAAACATTCTAAGGTAAACAGTATATGGTTTTATTTTCACTTAGAGTGACTAAAAAGGATTGATTCTTCTTAAATCCCTCCTGATAGGAACCAGAAACAAACATAAGGGAATGCAGATACAAGGGGGAAGGAGTAATGCCCTGCTTATGTATAAATTGAAATGTTCATTAGGAATGACTGGTAAGGGAAGAGCATAGCTCATGAACATATGGGAAATCAGTTTACTTCAGAGAACTGAGGGTGAAAGGAAGGGATGTCTGCTTTTTATTAAAACCTGAAATGCATTATAATTGGCCTGAATCTTTGCCCAGATGGCTTCTCTTATGCTGACATCTGCAAGAGTGTATATAAAGCAACATTAAGAAGCTGCCTCTTGTGACAGTGTGTACACATGTAATTCTGGTAAAAGCTAAGTCCTTTGCTATCTGTAGTGTTGGTCTTTGAATAAGCATGCTGAGAAATGTCATTTGTTTGACAAAAACTAATTATGGAACATGCTTTTTACATGGAAAGTTTCTACCACATCTGAGAAAACTTCTTAGGGCTTTTCACCTGTTTCTGCAGATTGTCGTTCGTTCTTCACCATAAATTTCAAGTAAAGCTTTTTTTTTTTTTTGTCAGCAGGAAACACAGCATTTCTTATTCCAGTCCTGTGTATTTTCTTATGAAGTTTAAGTGTAATTATTTTGAATTTTCATGTGTGAATTTAAGCTGGTTTCCACTGACCAGTGAAAAGGTTAAATGCCACTAGAAAGTCCATTGCCTATTAAACGGGTTAGATGATGACAAGTGGATTCAATGTAATATATCCATTAATCTGTTCCCTTGTGTAGCTCACAGGGTGGTACTTCTTTAAAAATAAGCTGTCAACATACTGCTTCTTTCTTTGTCAGACAACAGGAAAATTAAAGTCAATGGCACCAGGGAACCTATTGAGTTTAAGACAAATCAGTGGTTTGGGGCAACAGTCAAAGCTCATAAAGAAAAAGTTGTGGTAAGTCTTATGTATTTGATATTCATTTGGAGAAAATGTTTATTTTTCTCAAATTTATATCTTTAATAGCTGTCTATGTGTACATTATGG
>VYZQ01008963.1:17134-32017 GCA_013400655.1 Mystacornis crossleyi
TATATTTTATTGTTATTATTTATAACACATATAGCTTATATGTGTTCTCTTAAACTAGCCTAGTTATTAAAAAAATAACCATTAAAACAGAGTTATTTTTTATATATCCTAATGCACAATATACACTATACATATAAAGCATTGAATTTTTAAAACAAAAACAGAACACATTTAAAATATTGATGCTTAGTTTATTTCACCTACTGCTGGAGGCCACTTAAAAATATATTATACAAGATTGTCTTTGTTTCTGTCTGAAATAATTGTAACATACAAATTGGTGAGAATTTTGAAGGTTTTCTACCTTTGTGATGTGTGTATTTTCTCCTCATGTATACTCTGTATTTATCACACAGAACTGAATGACAATGTCTGTCAACCCAGGAAATGGAAAATGTCAGCTTAAGCAGAGGGTATATATCAGAATTAAGGAATGATCCATTTTAATAATCTCCAAAACAGTGATAAACATGATAATATAGTATTATTATTAAACTCAATCCCAAGGAAGGAAAGAGAGGGAAAGAGAGAGTTGACATACTTTTTCATACATTTCAAGAGACTTCTGATGAATCTGAATTGATACTATATCTAATCATACCAATTAAAACAATGAGGGATAAAGATGTCCTGGACCAACCCTGACTTCATTTAATATCATAGTGAAATCAGTGAGACTACATCTGGGAGTGAAATCTTATAACCCTAAACTGGTAGTCAAGGTATTAAATGTGGATTGGTGATAGATGAGAGGGGGAATATCTATAAACTCATAAATGCAACTCATATTTTTATTTTTCCATCAAGTTTTTTTCTTTTTTCACTAAATTATGAAATCTGTTGTTCTAGGGAATAGTATTCTCAAGAAAAATCCTATTCATATACCAGTTACTAAATAAAGAGTTGTAATTTAAATCAGTACATAAAGTTACACTGCAGATGGTTGTGCTCAGACACCCTCACAGGACAAAAGTGTTTCCTGATGTTCAGAGGAATCTCTTGATTTTGGTTTGTGCCCATTGCCTCTGGTCCTGTCACTGGGCAGCTCAGAAAAGAGCCTGGCTCCGTCCTCTTTGCACTCTCCCCTCAAGTGTTTATGTACATTGATAAGATCTCCCCGAGCCTTTTCTCCTCTGGAGTAAAGAATTGTAGCTCTCTAAGCCTTTCCTCATATGTGAGGTGCTCCAGTGCCTTAATCATTCTTTCCTGGACTCTCTCCAGTGTGTCCATGTCTCTCTTGTACTGGGATGCCTAGAGCTGGAACGGGACTCCAGGCATGGCCTGGTGTGTTGAGCAGAGAGGTAGGATCCCCTCTCTCTGCCTGCTGTGCATGTGAGGCCACTCCTATTTGTTTCTAGAGAGCCTCATCCACTTGTTTTCCTTGGTCAAGTGGCCTATAGCAAGCACCCATTATAATGTCACCTTTGCCTGTCCTCCCTTTAGTCCTAATCCATAAACTCTCCATTGGCTCCTCTCCCATCCCCAAGCAGAGCTCCATGTACTCTAGTTGATCTCTCACATAAAGGGCAACTCTCTCTCTTTGTCTTCCCTTCCCATTCTTCCTAAAGAATCTGTATCGCACCATTGCAACACTCCAGTCAATCAAATCATTCCACCAAACATCCATAATCCCAACAAAACCACAGTACTGCAGCTGTATGCAGGTCTTTAACTCACAGTGTTCATTCCTCACACCTCATGCTTTACTATACAGGCATTTAGGAGTGGAATCCCAGCATGCTGAGTTCCTGGAGACAGTTTGGGGATTTATCCACAATGGTGCCTTGTAGACACCTTGTGAGCACCTCAGTTACATAGGGAATTACAATCACATAATGAAATTTAATTTAATTCAGCCGTGTTTCTATTAACACTTTGTAGGTAGCTATAATTACAATTTAAACTTTTGCTACCGAAGCAGAATATTTTATTCCATTATCAGAGTGCAAAATAGCAAAATAACCAGATTTGGATATAAATCCTGGAACAAATCGTATAGAGAATTGCATGTCAACTGTGTATACATAAAAGACAGCATCATCAGCCCCCGTGAACTCTATTCCTCAAACACTTTTACTGGGGACAAAAAGCCCTTCCTGATATTTAGTGATACAAATTAAGAACTGTACTCTACAGTAATTATTCTCCCTTGCAATGTTAATTGCTGGTTTGAAAAAAATGTGTTCTGTTGACTACATCACTGATGAAAAATTATTTCTAACTTCTGTGAACTATGGTAATCAGCTGATAGGCCCAGCCAGTATTTTCATAAAGCTTCTGTGACATTTGCTGACATTTTTAAGACATCAAAAGCACCCTTTGCTTAATCTCCCTTTTCCTAATTATGAATAAAGTATACTATACTTGTTATGCTGCTGGTGTTTCACTTTCTTTGTGTGGGGTTTTATATTTTGGCTATAGGACAAAAAAAAAATCCTTTACATTGCCTTCCAGCCCCTCCCCCCCAAATTAGTTTATTTTCACAAAGCTTTAGCTCGTGCCCTGTGTATTATTTGCTTCTACTTTCTTCTTTAGATAGTAAAAGGAATTCTAAACTATCTCTAGAAAATCTCCTAGTTCTCTTTTATGGTACACAGATTTACATGGCACTTGAAATAGTATTCCTTATTCCTTTAATGACTTTTTCTATAGCATGTCATTATCTTTTCCTAGGAAATACATCAGTATTACTGAAATCTCTTCCATTACTCTTAAATTATAAGCCTTGATTAATCCTGTGTAGCTCTTTTCACTGTCACAGACATCAGCAGTCCTCTAGCTATTCTATTTATTTTACTTGGCTTTTAGTAGACAACATGCCACTCCTGACACATAGAGAATAGTCTGTCACATAACCTGACCTAACTAAATAGATAATTAAGCAGTTTCCTTATACTCCAACTGTATTATTTATATAGCAGTCATATTAGCCTTCTTGAATGACCTAAGATATCCTGCTGATTGCTAGAGGTTTCTCCAAGTCCTCTATGGCATCTTCAGTAGCAACAATGTGTAAAAATGTGGCTGTATTTCTGCACAGTAATTCTTAAAAGGGACAGGTACTTTAACAGTACAAGAGGAATGCAAAGTCCTGTGGAATTTTTAAGTAAAAAAAAACTTATATAAATTAACAAAAGTTCTGGTATTTTCTGGGTCCTCATAGATGTATTTATTTGCTGTATGGCTTTACCCAAGAGGCCTCTCCTGCAGCTCATATGTTCTACTTGCCCTATTAATTTCACATTTTACAAGTACTTTCACTTAATTAAAACTTTTCTTGAATTTTAGTAACATGGCTTGAACATGGCCATACTCTATCTTTCTTTCCTGTTTCCTTTCTCAAAATGGATTTTCATGACATGTCTTTAATTTCCTACTCGTTAAGAAAAATTTTTAAAAAAAGAACTCTCTTTTTCTCTCCCTATTTAGTTCACCTCTCACAGAGTTGCATTAGTCAATTTTCTCACTGCCAAAATTTAAAATATCAATATAATTTTAATAATTTAGTACTAAGATAGATAATTTCTATCCAAGATTGCCTAGGTAGTAATAGTTTCTAATTATTATATTCACTCTAAAATAATATATCTTAAATATTTCTAATTCCTAAAGATGCCATTTATAATGGAATTTACAATCATCAGCATGGAGCCTCAGAAGTTTGATTTTATGCATACTTTACAGCAAATGTCATACCTCAAAATGGATATGCAAACTCTGTCATTAGAGGATGGGGTTCTTAAAATAGAAAGAAGAAATCTGTATTACTACTTGATGTTTCTGCATATCAAGTATAATTTATTCTATTAATCCCTATATTGTAACATACGTACTTCTAAATTACATATAATTACTAAAAAAAAAAAAACTATTAAAACATCTTAGGAATAAATCCAAGAAAAGAACTTTGGTAACATAAACCAGTTTCCTAAACTAAATGGTAGGGAAGAGTACTTGGCTTGAGAATTATTAAGAAACAACGAATATTCTCAACAAAAAACCCCAACCAGAACCTAAAAAAACCTCAGATCACCAAAACATTGACAGTGAAGGACAGTATGATTACTCCTAACTTTACACCAAGAGTAAGCTTAATATGTTTATGTCTTCCCCCACAACTGCTTTGAGACACATACTTAGGCAAGTTTAAAGGAAAGACAGGACTGAAGGAATAAAATTTCAAAGGCAGGGAGAGTGCCTACACTACTGCCTAATTAAAGTGTCACCAGAAAAGTTTATTTGGTATAGGTCTGCATTGTGTGTAAGACAAAAATTCTAAATCCAGATAGTATAACTGGACTATAGGCCACAGATCTAGGAAACAGAAGAAAGGCACAGAATATCTGTGCAAGCCAATATGAAGAAGCAAGGCTTTCCTACATCCTTGGTAAGGGGAACAGAAGAGATGAACAGAATTGCTGTAGAGCACCAAGGTTTTCTTCAGCTATAACATGTTCTTGCAAGTATGCAGAATCTTTTCCCACTCAAGTTTTGCATGCCCAGTGTTGTGGTTTGACACTGGCCCAGTGCCAGGCACCCACAAGAGTTGCTCGCTCACCCTCCCCTACCACAGCTGGGCAAAGGCAGACAAAAGAGGAAAAAGNTCCTGTGCCTGGAGCACCTCCTCCCCCTCCTTCTCCACTGACCTTGGTGTCACCATGTTGTTCTTCCTCATATATTCTCATCTCCTCCTCTTCCCTGACTAGAAGCAAAAACCCCATGACTTTGTTTTGATTTTCTTCTTAAATATGTCATCACAGAGGCATTAACACCCTCTCTCATTGGCCCAGTTGTGGCCAGCAGCATGTCCATCTTCAGAGCCATCAGACATTGGCTCTGCCAGACATGGTGGAAGCTTCCAGCATCTTCTCACAGAAGCCATCTCTGCAGCCCCCCACCCCCGCTACCCAAAACCAGGCCGTGCCAAACCAATACACCCAGTCATCTGAGTTTACAGTGCAGGCAAGAACTGTTGCAACTTCACAGTTTTAAAAACTACAATACCATGAATTCCCAGAACATAATCTTTCTTTGTTCAGGTTGTATTTTCCATCTAGCTCTTTGCATAAATCTCTTCAAGCATGCCTTTTTAGCATACCAAGCCTCCTAACTATTCACTAATAATTTTCCAAGCTCTGAAGTGTGTTCAGATGTGTAAGGTACCTTTGGACCTGCCTTTCAGGCAACTGGATGGTCTGTGAATTGAATCTTTGAAACAAAAAGAAGACAGCTTCTGTTCTCAGGCTTGAAGACTGTAGGAACTCATCTTGGGTTACACATTTAAAATTGCTACAGACCAAAATATTGTAAAATTACAGGACAATTTTTTCTCTCAGTGGTCCTGTCCTCCTTTAATGCTCTGAAGTAAATAGCTATTGAAAAACTCAGGAAACAAATAATTGTTTGAGAAAGTAACACTGATGAGTTGGACAATGATGCTTGTTTACTCCTGCAAGCAAATCCTACTCTGTCTTCAGGGACTTCAGATACTTACTTTCTCAAAACAGAAGGTATTAGAGGCTTTGGAAAAACTTAGCATTACAGTCTTTTTACTTCAGCTCATTTTTAATTCTCTTCAAAGACAAAAGCACTCTTATAAATATAAGGAAAACCTTCCAGCAGAAAGACATTTTAAAAGGGTAAACATCAACTTTTAACTTCTTAGAACTCTCTCCCTCATGGGTATTTTGTTGCAAGACACAAATTTTTACGCAGTATTAGTCCCAGATCGTCCTTGTTATCTGTGTATACAGGGTATTTAAAAGGTCATCCGCATCTGATTAAAAAAAAAAAATCAAGATAAGGGGGAAAAAAAAAAAAAAAACCCTAGGGAGAATCAGCCTTTGAATTGCTTCTGAAACTACTGGCTATTTACACATTTATAATTTCAAATAAGGTGTAGGTCAAACATTTGTAAAGTTCTCTTTTCTATTATGATTTTTAATTCCTTGAGTGAATGAATGTACTGTGATGAAGTGGACTCTACTTTTCCTGAGGTGTGGTTTTGAATATAAACCATTTCAGTTTTATTAGTTCTTCTCTTTTTGGACTATCTTTTTGTGACAAGCAGATACAATTTTAAAATCAAATTATAAATTAAACTGAAAGAAACTGGAGACTTCAGATTAAACCATTTCCCAGTTTCTTATACTCTTTTGAAGCATGATGCTGTTTTAAGTACAATGCATAACCACATAAAAACTCTAAATGAAAACCACTCAAGAGAACTATATCTGTTCTTCATAAAGACAGCAAAATGTATCCTATTTGTGATTTTACACCTACTGGAAGTATGCCCTAATTTAGACTATCTTCCATCTAAATATTCTTAACAACTGCTAGATGTTATTTCACTTTGTGATTACACAGATGAGAATTATCTTTTTTAGAAATTACTTTCAAAATGGGAAACAACTGCTCCTGGGATTACTGCAAGAAAAATTAAAATCTACCATTTTAAATGGTTTTCTCAGAAACTGAGAAAGCCAGTGGCAGGATATCTACCTCAGTGACTAACAGAACCATATTGGCCCCTCAGTCTCATTTACTATTTCTCATCAAATTGATAAACGGCTTGAACTCTAGTACGAATGTGCAAAAGAAAAATGGAGAAGTCAAATAATATTCTTCACTCTTGTATCAAAACTAGATAGTTTTCATTAAATTATTTAGGTAAAGCTAGCCTGCCAGAATTCAAGAAGCATTTGGACAATGCTCTCAGGCACATGGTGTGATTCTCGGGGTAGTTCTGTGCAGGGCCAGGAGCTGAACTCAATCCTTGTGAGTCCCTTCCAGCTCACGAGCTTCTGTGGTTCTACAATTCATACATTCCCAGTGTTTTCCATTTTCCATGCTACCTTGAAGCACTCAATACCATTAGATGTGTAGCTTCCATTTACTTGACAGAAGAGGAGGAAACAATATTCAGCTATTGTCCCTATTCATATTGACATTAGTTTATGAGTAGACCTGCAAAGTATTTGCATAAGGGTAAAGCACTTGAAAGCAATTAGATGGATGGACTTGGAAATATGTGAAGTGAAACACCCACGCTGTTTTGAAAGTGGTATTTGTGAAGCACTTATAGCAGATTGAGTATGAACATAGCGTGTAATTCTACGATACTGAGAACTGTTGACACATGGACAAGGAAATAATAAAAAACTGTTTTAAAATACGTGAGCTAAGTGTGTTATCATATAGAGAGCAGGTGCCTGGGCAGTGTCAGTGGCAGCACTGGGGGATCTGCCGGGTGTTCCCTATGCAGAGNTGTCTACCTGAGATATAGATATGTCTAACTAAGCAATTTAGCGCCTTACTCTTCTTTTTCTGTGTTTTTTGCCTTGCTTCTCTTTTTAGAATTGTAAGGACTTAAAGAGCCCAGTTGCCTGCTCTGAACAATGTTAAGGCCATGGAATGACTTTGCCTTTGCCATGAGATAAGCACAGAAGAGAGCGACAGGATGGTGTGAACTCCAGGCCTGGCAGAAGTGAAGTCTGGTTAGCTCATCCCGGTTGATGTATCAGGGCAGAAATCCCCACTATGGCAAACTGTGTAAAGAAGCAACTGCTTGTACACATATCACTGGTCAAACAAAGACCACGACAAGTTATGGGACAGATGGTATCTGTGACAATCAATGATCACCTAAGTCCATCCAAACTTTCTTCCATGAATACTCAAAACTTGGACTGTAAGAGAAGCCCACAGCGGGAACTTGAGCAAAGATAAAGGTGGTACTGTTGTCCGAATGTTACCTCAGATGTAGGGGGAGGTTAAAAAAACTGGAAGAGAAGAACACATCACTGATGCTGGACACAAAGAATTTATGGACCACAAGGAAAGATAAAGCAGCAACTGTGCTGAATCAGCTCTGATTGTGTACAAGGTAATTCTGGCAGGGGGAGATCATGACCCACCAACTCAAAAAACTCACTGACTCAAAAGAAAAGAAAGACTGATCATGTGGACTAATTGGCATTAGAAGAGAGGGAATAATTTAACCAATAGAATAAGAGAACTGTGTAGCCAATGAGCATTAATTCCTTTATTTGGAAAAATGTAGAGATGTTGAAAAGTTTTGAACAACATTGGGACCCCACCACCAAGAAGCCCAGGGTGAAGAAGGGCCAAGAGGATGCCACTGGCTCCATGGGTGGTGAATATCTTCCTCTCTCTTTCTCCCTTCTCCTCCCCCTTCTTTTTCCTATTTCTTTGTATCTTTCTACCTCGCATTATATTGTTAAATAAGATCCATACTCTTGACCTGGGTATATGGTCTCATTTGCAGTTTAATTTGACCACAGATATCTCTCAGTAATTGGATCATAACAGGAGCCTTGGAATCTCAGAGCATGGTTTACCCCTTGGGACCATGGTTCACTTTATTCACCAATTAATCACTTGCCATGAGTGTGACAAAAGGTCCTCAGGCAATTACCTGCATATGGGATGTGAGCCTGAAACTGGCACAAACTTCATTGCCTGTGAAGATTTGATGCAGCTGCAACCTGGACCCACAGAACTTCCCTCTTCTCTTGATACCAGCTGGTAAAGAAGAAATTCTCATTTCATTAAAACTAGATTAACACTGTTAGCCAGAAAGTTTTTTCCCTATCAACACCCATACCAGCATTGGCATGCTCTGAGGTGTTCCCCTTGGGTCCCAGTCATACAGTATAAAAATACATGCTGCCTTTCAGTTCTGTCAAACCAGATCTTCTCTGCTATGGTAGAGATTAAATGACTCCAGTGTTAGTAAGCCTATTGTTTCACCTTTTTTGCCCTTTTCATTCTAATTTTGGTATCTTTGCCTATATCCTTCCTTTCTTCCTTCCTTCCTTCCTGCCTTCCTGCCTTCCCGCCTGCCTGCCTGCCTGCCTTCCTGCCTTGATAGCATCTGATGAGGCCCTATGGGTTTTGTGAAACATGGCTCTTGGAAATGCTACCTGGTTCTGGTTGCATGAACAGTCCCATTTTAGAGGAAAAGCACACTCCAAGTAATCTGCCTGTTAGATCTTTAAGGACAAATTTGAAGCACAGACATTCAATACATCCAGCATTTCTCACTGAGAGAACAAATACTGACACTGGACTCCCCAAGAAGGGCAAAATTGCTTTGGAACATCTACCTTCAACTCTGTTGGATGTGGCCTGCACACATGAAATGAAGTCTAAAAGGATGGTAATCCATTCCAGTACTATTTCACCGTGAAACACTGGAGTTTCATTGTAGGTCTCTGTGCTTCCTCATGCTTTCCAAAATTTTACCAGTCTTAAGAGGCAACTGGGAGTGTTCACTTAGGTCTTTCATTTACAGTATGTGGCACAACTGAGCAAAAATATCATGAGATAATTTGGACAGTGGGAATCATCCCCTTAAGCAGTTGGTTTAAGTACGGCCTCAGTACTCCCTACTCAAGTGACTTAACCCCTCTCTCCTTCTGAGCAGACAACACTTTAAAGAAACTTATACACACAGACATCTGTCCAGGGCTGTGAAGCCACAGTCTTTGAACAAACATATCTGACTTTGAATTCAGGCACACAACAACTGTGGCTCTTCTGGTATTTACTGAAAGACTTGTGAACACTACAAAGCCTTTACATTCTTCAACAACTGTCAGTTCCATTCTGTGTCATCCAGCAAAACCCAGTAACTTGTAGAGGTACATCCAGAAGAGTAGCTAACAAACAATTCATTATTTATGAGAATAAAACCTTAATATTCAGCCTGGTTAGCTCTTTGTCACCACTACCTTCTCCTGCTGTTTCATGAAGCAAGAAATCAGAGCCTCCAGCATACACTGAGGTTTCCAAAGGAATTGTCCTTTTGCAAACAGAAAACATAAACCCTCTGCACACTTAACGACTTAGAGTAAGTGACGACTAAGCAGTTATAGTCACAAACTTTCTACTAAGCTGAATCCCAACAGACTTTGAGAATGAATCTTTCTCAGCATTCACTGAGAATCAATCAGCCTTCAGGACAATCCTATAGGAAGTTTTTGATGTCTCTGATGTTATGGGAAAACAGTATTTTGCTCTGACACTGTTGACCTGTTCTTAAATATCTAGGAGGCAACACATGTACCCCCAAAAGCAATCTTTCATAGGCTTGAAATGAATTGGTGCCTTAAATAACACTCTTCACAGTCTATGTTTTAAGTCTTGCTGAGAAAGAAATAAATTTCTAAATGCTGTTGTCTGAAATGTCAATTCCACCACACTGAAGTATCTTCAATAAGATTTTTGAAGATACACAGCTGTGAATTACTTGGGCTTTTCATCCAGTAGAGTTACACCAAAAACATCTCAAGTGTAAACTGTTAAAGTACTAGCTGCCCTCTTTCACCTTGACAGATCACTATTCATTTATTCAGTTTGCAGAATATTTTCCCTCCCTTTCCATTCTTTTTTATAGATCTCTGTCGCGAGAATCTGCTCTAGCTGAAAATTCAACGTCTACAGAACTTCAGTGCCACAGAGCTGATTACCTTCACCTCAGAGGAAAGGCATTTTATATTTCTCAGTCAGATCTTCACACCAAATATTAAGCCTGCACCTTAGCATTTGCAATTCAAAGTCCTACTCTTTAGTCTCTCATAGCAGCAAATGTCTTACAAAAGAAAGAACTATAGTAGAAACACTCTTCAGAAATCAAAATGAAGAGATTTTTAAAAGGGTTTGGTAAGTCTTCACCTTACCACTACAATAGCATCACTTCACTGGGATCTTTTTTTCGTATGTTGTGACACCTACCAGCTAGTCTGGTGGCCTTGCAGAGTCTCCCTCTGACCATGAACTGATCATCACCATATACCCCTGAAATGTGATAAGGAACAAGAAAGCAGAAGTGAGTCAAAGGAGTAAGGAAGTCAGACGTTGGGAGGATCGATGGACAGGGTGTTGAAACGGGCAAACGCGCAAGAAGCTGAAAACCAGTGATTAACTGTATAAGGGCTATGCTGCTTTTAGAATGGTATAACTATAGCTAAATATAGCTGGTGTTAAGAATAGTATATATACAGCTGCTGTGATGACAAAGAGAGAGATCTTTGCATGACGGAAACGTAATGTTGTGGTGTTCTTTGTCCGCCCTGATGGCAGCCACAAGCGGTGCACCCGAAGTGATCCAAGGACAGCACGTGATCCGAGGACAGGATCGGGGGAGCTGGCAAGCTCCATGGAAGCCTGCCGAGAGAGCAGGGAAGCGGCAGGACAAAGCGCCGCAGGGGTGGAGACCAGTGTAGCTGAGAGGCAGGGGATTCCGCCGACGGTCCGGACCTGTAACCAGTAGTCAACACCTGCAAAAGGTGAGCCACTGGGGACTCACCCATAATGGGGAACAATTTAACAACAGAGGAAAAGACTGTGGTGTCCACTTGGGAAGTGCTGATAAAGCACACGGGCACAAAGACTACAGACTTTGCCTTGCAGAGCATGCTGCTCTGGGCGAAAGGCCAGAACTTTCCTGCAGACGCCAGCACTGCCTTTAGTATGTCGGCATGGAGGGCTCTGAGGGAGAAACTGTGGGAAGCAGTGACTCGCGGGGACAAGGAAGCCTTCGGGCTGTCCGTGACCTGGCAGTTGTTATATGAGACTTTGAAGACATGGAAAGACGAACAGGATAAGAGGGAAAGGGAGCTAACGGGGTCAGGATGCCCAAGTTCCCAGGATGCTTGTCAGGCTCAAGCAGGGGAGAGCCGTACTGAAAGCTCTAAGCTGCCAACTCCTGCAAAAACGTATTTGTCCCCTAATGACTATGTTGAACCCTCCTACCCTCACCCCAATAATTTGATTGCTCAGCAGTGAGTTTATCCAACCCCTGCTGAACAGCTTGCCCAATTGAAGCTGGCAGAGCAAGAGCCGATGCCCACAGCTCCACCACTCCCATCTTGTCCTCCGGGAGCTCCTACACTGGAGCTGCCACAAGAAGACATGCTTCCACCTGCACCAGCCAAGTCAGAAATTGACAATGAGAAGGAGGGTTGGGAGGATGATACACAGACTGAACACGGTACGCAAATAGAGTATGAGGTCACTGCGAGCATGGCGCTAAACAGTAGCAGGAACCTCCACGCTCGCAAGTGCAACGTATCGTAAACCATGCACTTTAACCCCTTGTCAAGTTACGGTGCAGCTGCACCAACCAAAGAGGTTTTGGGAACAAGTTAAGAAAACGGCCTTTGAATGCAGAGATTGGGACACAATAGAGCAATTAGGGATGCCTAGCAGCAGCATAGCCAAGGCGGGGGGCGTGAAAGGAATTGCCCAGGCATTCCCAGTATTCAAAGCCGCACCAGGGTCAAATCAAGCTGATAGCCACAGTGTGATTGCTTGGAAGGTAGTTCAGGAATTGCAAACAAGAGCTGCAAAATATGGCTTGGGGCCTCCTGAAATGATGTAAATTATACATGTCATAAACACACATTTGCTTTCCCCCTATGACATCAAGCACCTAGCTTAAGTGCTGTTTCAACCAGTCTAATATGGGGTCTTCGAGAGAAATTGGAGGCACATGGCAGAAAAAACAGCCCTGGCTAAAATGAATCAGCAACAGGGGGATCCCCTATACACTCTGGGTGTTGATGCCTTGATGGGGAGAGGCCAGTTTGCCAACCCTGATCTGCAAGCTCAATGGCATCCATCCATACTTGAGCAAAGCCAGAAAGCAGGCATGGGAGCATTGATAAAAACCATAGAGATGGCCTCACCCCAGCCTCGATATATAAAAATAGTGCAAGGCACAAAAGAGCCATTCCTCCAATTCGTAGAAAAGGTGGCTGCTGCCATAGAGAAGCAAGTGGATGATGATGACCTGCAACAAATATTATTGAAGCAACTCGCCAGGGACAATGCGAATGAAGACTGTAGAAAAGTAATAGAGACTCTACCAGGAGACCCCTCAATTGCCAATATGGTTAGAGCTTCTGCGAGAGTGGGTACAGTGGAGCACAAAATGTCTGCTCTAGCCACAGCCTTAAGACCCCAGAAATGCTTTGCATGTGGAAAGCACGGGCACTTGAAGGTAGATTGTAAACAAAAGCAAGGGGGGCAAACGCAGAAAGGGAATGGGAGTGCTGAAGCTTCCTCTTGTAATCGCTGTGGGAAAACAGGATATTTTTTAAAACAGTGCAGATCTAAGCATCATGCTAATGGACAACCCTTGAGGAATTTGGGAAATGGGAAGAAGAGCTCAAAGGGGAAAAGCGCGCAGACACAAGCAGTTCCCCAGGGCATGTTGCCAGCTCAGAACGTGCTGCCGATGCAGGCTTATTCAGCCAACTTAACGGGAGCACAACAGGAGCCACTGGCATGGGTGTTTCCACAGCTGCAACAGTAACCTTAACCAGTTGTCAGGTGCACAAGATTCCCCTGAATGCACCTGGGCCCTTAGGCCACGGACTGAGTGCATTGCTTGTAGGAAGATCAAGCGCGACTACTTTCTGCACCCGGGAGTCATTGATGCAGATTTTACGAGACAAATCTGTGCCATGGTTTCTACTCCTTCACCCCCAGGTACTATCCCAGAAAAAACACATATTGCTCAACTTGTGCCTTTTAAGTCATGTGTTCCCAGGACAGAAAAACGGATTCACGGAGAGAGTGCCTTCAGATCTACTGGACTACCACAGGTCTTCTGAGCCAAAGATATCTCGGGCCAGTGACCGAACACGACATGCACCCTCACTTTGCTGGGTGCCAGGCCGTTGCACATCCAACTTTAAGGTTTGATCAATACAGGTGCTGACATCTCCATCATCTCCTTTTCTGCGTGGTCTCCTGCATGGCCTTTAAGTCCTGTGGGATCAGCCATCGCAGGGTTGGGAGGAACAATACAGAGTTACTTAAGCTCACAATCTGTATTAGTCAAAAACGAAGAAGGGCAAACAGCCACAATTCAGCCTTATGTCACCGCAGCACCACTGAGCCTTTGGGGGCAGGATGTGTTGTCAGCCTGGGGGGGTGAAAGTTGGCACAGATTTTTGCTGGGGGCCACTGTGCAGAAGGGCGCACAGTATCCTACACTGCCTTTGCGGTGGCTCACAGAATGACCCATCTGGGAAAACCAATGGCCCCTATCAAAAGAGAAATCAGACGCCCCTCATGAATTGGTTCAAGAACAATTGCAGCAGGGACACACTGAGCCATCTACAAGTCCCTGGAACACACCTGTTTTTGTAATTAAGAAAAGGTCAGGAAAACGGAGGTTGTTACACGACCTCAGAAAGATTAATGCAGTGATGGAAAGCAAAAGGGCACTGCAGCCTGGAATGCCCTCACCTACAGTGATACCTGTGGGGTGGGACATCCTGGTCATTGATTTAAAAGATTGTTTTTTCACAATTCCCTTGCATCCTCAGGACGTACCGAAACTTGCCTTTGCTGTGCCTTCAATTAACAATGCTGAACCTGTAAAGTGGTATCAGTGGAAGGTCTTACTCCAAGATAGGAAAAATAGCCCCACCATTTGCCAATGGTATGTGGCACGAGCTTTATCTGGAATTCGTGAACAGTTTCTGGGTTCATATTGTTATCATGATATGGATGATATACTGGTAGCAACATCGACTCGAATACAACCTCAGTTGCTTGCCATCTTGCATTCGTATAGGTTGCAGGTGGCTCTGGAGAAGGTGCAACAGCACCCTCCTTGGAAATATTTGGGAGTCAAAATCCTAGAGGAAACTATACAGCATCAAAACATACAATTCCAGAATTCTATCGAAACTTTAAACAATGCTCAGAAATTGCTAGGTACCATCAGTTGGTTACATCCTTATTTGGGACTAACGACAGTACAGTGGTCTCCTTTGTTCAACATATTGAAAGGAGACCCAGATTTAAATCCACCTTGAACCTTGACTCCTGAAGCACAGC
>VYZQ01008966.1:7370-18428 GCA_013400655.1 Mystacornis crossleyi
AGTCAGTCTCTTCTGGTTTAGAAATTAATAGTCATTTGTCCTGCAGGGAGTCTTAATTTGGCTTGAATTAGCAGAAATGTCATTGTAATGGGTATGCAATGATGGAAACCAAGTCTGGCTGTGAAGTACTACACCACTTTGAATACACTAAGGGTACAAATGAGGCTTGGATGCAAAAGCAGTAAGACTTCAGAATCAGCATACATTTTTCAAGACAGATCTGCATTGCAGTTTCACCAAGGAAAAGATCAGAAAAATGTGTCCTTTTTTAATTGGAAAAAGTTCTTCTGACACTCTGATCACCCCTCAGGCAACTGACATGACATTTTACGACATCTACTTTATCACATTGATAAAAATTTATGCTTGCAGAAGTTTTATGGTACATAGCAATTATTTTATGGTACATAGCAATGATAATTAATCCCAAATCCCATCAGTTGTATAGTAGAGTTATGCTATGTTATTAATAAATAACATGCNAAGGAAAAGATCAGAAAAATGTGTCCTTTTTTAATTGGAAAAAGTTCTTCTGACACTCTGATCACCCCTCAGGCAACTGACATGACATTTTACGACATCTACTTTATCACATTGATAAAAATTTATGCTTGCAGAAGTTTTATGGTACATAGCAATTATTTTATGGTACATAGCAATGATAATTAATCCCAAATCCCATCAGTTGTATAGTAGAGTTATGCTATGTTATTAATAAATAACATGCCATTTCTCCAGGGTGAAGCTTCTCATGCAAGGAGTATATTTTTAATATAAGATTCTATTTTTATGCTGGTTGAGTATGTCTACCAATTCAGTAAACTGTATTATTAGTTTTCCATTATTATTAATGAAATAATTTCCTATTCAGTTATCAATAGTAATAATTGTCTGTGAGAGTCTGCTTTTTGGACCAATTTTGTAGTTTCTCCAAAACCAACAAAAAATGTAATTACAATAGGATAGTTTATGATTAGATATTAAATGCCTTAAGTACCTGTCAGGATCAGACCTGTATGTTGCAATTAAATTATTTGGTATTTTTGATAACACCTGCTTAATATCTTCCAAGTCTTCTAAAAAAAGTATGAATTTTCTTTGTCCAGCTTTGTGTATACAAAATTTGGGGTGTCCAGCAGTAATGGCTTTTAGGGCTACTTAGGAATTATCTGTTCCCCTATCACGTCTCTCTAAAAAAACTTTACACGTGTTGTTGTCATATCTAGTTTACAATATCTTGGGTGCCCTGTGTGATAAGCTGCCCATGTGGAGCTAGCCATACTGCCAGGGCTGTTTAAAAGGGTCAAGATGTTTTCAGGGACTCCTCAGTGTAGATGTGTTGACTCTGGATCAGCACTCCTGTCTGGCATTGACTCATCTGCACACTGGCCATCCTTCAGAGCAGCAGCACAGGGACTTCAAGTCAGCTTCATCTGTGCACAGCAGCTGAGTTTGAGAAATTTTCATCTGGGTGTTCGTGGACCGCATTCAAAACCAAAACCTTTTGGTTCGGAAGCTCTAGGCAGTTCTGTTGTCTGGATTGCACTTAGTTCAGGATAAGTGGGTGTTGATTTACCCATGAGGGCAGCCAGGGATTCCCTTTGCACAGAAACCACCAAAATGGATTAATGTAGCATAGCAGCAGGACAAATTTGTTCCTTATTAAGAAACATAACTGTTTGGAGTAGGTCTCACCTTGCTAAGATGGAAGTAACCTATGTGCTGTTATAAACTCTGGTAGGAGCCACTTTGACCTCTGGTTGGGTTAAAGGTGGTAGGAGAAGTATGTCACTCTTCTCTATATGCTCCCCACTGTGGAAATTCTGCCCACTCCTTACTCATGGCAAGCTGAATGTTTTCTCATGAGGCCCCTGATGAGTCACCCAAACTACATAAATGGCCCCTGTCCACACAAGCATCTTCAGTCAGAGGTAGGCCTCTGTATTACAGAGCTGTTTTATAGGGTAGCTCTAGGAATGGTTTAAGCAATAAAAACCACTTGTGAAGTGCTAGATACTCATTGCTTATACCAAATCAGAGCAGGAAATTACTTTCTTCTTAGGATATGCTCCTCTCCTGAACTTACAGCTAGGCAAAGCTATGGTATGGTGTGTCTACTCTTTGAGACAAGAAGTTGCTGAAATTACAGGAGAAAAGGAGAATCTTAATTCTCTTAGAATTCAGAATAATTAAATTACACTGGAAAAATGCTGTGTTCTTGTCATCCAGTACTTGCTGAGTGTTCATTAAAAAAAAAAAAAGAACAGAAAGAAAAGCATCCAAAACACAATTAGATTTCTGAAGAATACAGCAATTCATCAAATGTAACCCACAAAAATAACTGAAACCACCTGCTTCCACTTCCTCCCTAAGAGAAGGGAGATCAGTGTATGAAACATGGAGCAGTGAGTGCAGCAAGTCCTGCAGATGACTCTTGGCAAAGGAGTTGCACAGAATATTTTTAGCAGGAAATGGCATATCCCATTCTTTTTTGCTTTGAATCCAAGCATTTGTGTTCATTATCTTTTGTATAACTTCAGCCTGCTAGTGATAAGCCTCACCTACTGCAACCTGACATCAAATTATCTGCACTGTAGAATTTTGTTAGGTTTTAGGATTCCTTCCAGGCTTTATATTAATTGGATTGTGTTTAGTTTGGAATCTAATGATGAAAATGGTCATGGGTTATCACTAAAGAGCTCAAAATACATTTTATTCTCACTCCAGCTGAGGAGGTAATGACCGTGACAAAAACTTCACTTTCTTGTGGTCTCCTGCTTAGGTATAAACTTAATACTGTTGTTAAGTGAGTGCCTTTACCTTGTGAGTGCCCCATCAGTGCATGTTGATCTCATCTGTGTACTGACTGGGTAATTAGTGCCTCTGGTCAGCAGATGATGCATTTGTTCAGTGTGTTCTCCTCTCTTGCTGACTGATACTGAGGTGTTTGAAACTTTAGTCTCCTCACCTTCTGTAAAACACCATGAAGAAGATTTTCAGGTCTTTAATAGGTAGCTATTGTTATGCATCATTATTACAGCTGTCCTTAGCAAGATGATTCAAACACCAGTTTTCATAAATGCCAGGTTCTGATGTTTCACATCACAGTCTTTGCCTTATATACATTAGGTGTCTCTGCTAGGGTGCTCCTAAAACTGCAGCTGATTCTTGCCCTAATACTTGAAACCACTACGTCTCCAAATATCAAGACCTCATAACTCAGACTGTTTATACTTTGCTATTTTGATTAACTTAATGGAATAGAATAAGTAAAAGAAAAACATAAATTTGCACAATTGCCTTTTTCATTGCAGTTAATGACTTAACTGATCATTAACTGGCAAAACTTCAGCAAAGTTGCATCAGTTTACGGGATGAAGCCTTCAGATGCTGGAGAAATTACCTCTGAGAAGACTGAATGCTACATACATTATGTATATAATAGTTTGCTGTACAATAGCTGCTAATTGATCATTAAAAAAAATCATGATTAGCAATTCAAAAATCATTAAAAATCTTACACATTTGCACTTCTTGATCTTTCCTTTTGACATCCTTTGACTGACATTTATGTTGTCAACTTATTCTGAAGCATGCATAGTTACATAAGCATTAATGTTACAAAATCTGCTTTTCATATCTGCTTAGAAGCCACAGCTATCCCTCCTGCTTCATAACTGTGGCTCTGGAGCCTGTTGTACTAGATGGTGGAATGAGTTTGTGATTTGATTCCCTGGAGCTGGTTTCCCTTCAGTCCTCCTGTAACATTCAGGTGGCTCCGCAGTGAACATGGCACGCACCGCTATGCAGGGTGTGTTTGTTTGGTGTCTCTTTGCAGTTCTGGTCAGGTTTCCCTGGGGGGACAAAACAGTTCAGCAACAACAGCAAAATGACATATACGTGAACTAGGAGCACATGGCATCTGTAAAACTTCCATCCTTAATGGTTTGGCAGTGGATCATTTGGGAATTAGGGATGAAAGCAACAGATGTTATGCGTTCAAGCACCTGGACAAAGAAATGAAACTACATATATTAAAGCAAAATGGTGAAACTTGCATTTGTCTGTGATGTCCCATTCTACTCAGATAAGGTACTGTTTGTTTTTAAATGGAAATATGGCTTGGCATAACATGACAAAACCATAAAGGCCCTTGTGGCCATGTTACATCTGGGTCAGATGTATTTGATGTTCTTACTTTGATCTCCTGTCTAATCAGTGTGTTTTCAGCTTAGATCTGGAATCCACGTCTCTTGTAAACATGAACAATTCCCAGACCTTTTGATCTGCAAAATAACTCATTCTTCCACAACTCTACTCCAGGACAGCAGAGAGAAGCGACTCCTCTTCCTAGGGGTTTCTTTGGCGGGCTCCCCTGGGACATAGAAAACTCTCTCCTAATAAAACTAAAGAGGCTAAACAAGGTCTCCACTGGTTCTCTAGGAGCTTTTTCTTTGACATTCTTCCCCTGGCTTTCCTTGGGACCTAAAAGGTTGGATAAAGTTTGCTACGATGGCTGGATTAATTTACTGCATTACCTGGGACTTTTTGGATAAGGAAACTGGGACTGTAAAGTAAGAAAGGAAATAATCGGTAGTACAGAGACTGATGAATTCTGAAGGAAGCAAAGAAACTGTGGACAAGGACCATGAAAGCGCAAGATAAGGTTTGACAGAGGGAGAAGAGAGACAGCAGAACTAACAAGAACTTGATAGCAGGTGGAGCTTTGAGAAGGGCTAGGCAAGGACATGAGGGGAAGGGACTGAGGTGCCCCGGGCCAGGGCGTTGTACCTGGCTGAGGAGTTTGGAGAAGAAATTAGAAATCCGAATTCCTAGGATCAAGACCTGTCGGCGGAGAGGAGTGATAGGAGGTGAGTGAGAGTGGAGCCAGGTTTCCTGAACTGGCCAGGGCAGGGATAACCTAACTCCTTACTGCCCAGCCTCCTATGAGGGAGAGCAGTACTGGCTCTGGGGGAAAACAGGAACAAACTTCAGAGGCAGGGATGTGGAAAAGACAAGACTGAGGCCAGCCCAGAGGGACAGGGAGCCCTAGCAAAAATGGGTGAGAAGTGGTGACCACTAAAAATATTCTTCACCATATGACTACTCTCCTGACCTTCACCATGCATCCCCACTTACCACTTTTTGTGGTACAAAATGATCCTGTTTCTTTCAGAGCTTATGAAAATCTCTCGCTCTCTTCTATAAATTTAAGGAATTAGGTTTTATATTAAACCCCCCCTACATTAGTCTTATTAAAAGTGTGAAGGGTAACTTCAATTGCAAGATATATTTTTTTTCTTTGGAAGCTTACAGCCATTTTGGAAAAACATTTTTTTCCCACCTGTCTCTATCCCATTCAAAGTGCAAGTACTAAATAAGATATGAATCTTGCTAAAAATAGTTTGAGATCGTGTAAGGAAAGACAATGCCAATGCACTTATAGGAGTCTGAATTACAATAATCCTTTTTACTTTGCCCACGATTTCTATTTCTGTCTGCTGCTTCTATGGTGCTTCTTTTGTATGATATATTCAGAATATGGGTAGGAACTGTGAGCTATTTTTGGTATGTAATACTACACATGCAAGCAATGGATCACGTTTATGAACAGAGGAGGGTTCTGCAGAAGATGTCTCATTAGGTGCTATTAAAAGTATATAACTCACAAATAATGTGAAATGCATCAGCCTTCCAAGACAGCAAGGCACAAAACCTGTTTGTGTTGTAAGCAAACAGAAACAGAAAGCAGTGCTGCATTTTTCTAATTGATGGGTGCCATCCACCTTCTACATCGCTTATTTTGACACAAAGTCACTACACTGGCACAAATCTAATTTTTTACTTTGGTTTCCTGGTTAAATTTCTTCCTATTTCTTTTCTTCAATTAGAGGAAAAGCCAATGTTTTTCTGTTATTTCTTTTATGTGCTTTTACCTGAAAAGCACTTACTGAGCTGTGTCAGAAAGCTGTGATGTGTCATCCGTGAGTGTTTCAGCAGCTGCGTATCTGGGACCTGTGGCATCCAGGGGGTGCTAGAAATCTAGGCTGATGAGTTTCCCTGGCATGGCTTTCACATCATGCACAAATCCATGCTTAAAATATGCCGGGTGGGCCACATCAAGGCACCCCTGCTGCCATTTCCCTTACTGAAGGTGCCACTTGCTCATCAGGTCATTTTTAGCTTTTGGCTGGAAAACTGCTAGGGCTTACTGAAAGGCCTGGGGAGTTCCCTGGATGTTTTCCATTGGAGAAACCTACATCCTGTAATTGGGGAGCTTTTCAACTTCCCTTTGCAAAGTGAAAGAAGTCTGGGGATGCAATGTTTATCTGTTCTGAACTCTTTCTGGCTCATGTCTGTCTATGAACAGCAAGTACCTAAATAAAAAAGAAAAGCTATCTAGTAGAGTGCTGATTTAAAAACCAACA
This sequence comes from Mystacornis crossleyi, assembly GCA_013400655.1. Lineage (NCBI taxonomy): Eukaryota > Metazoa > Chordata > Aves > Passeriformes > Timaliidae > Mystacornis > Mystacornis crossleyi. Next base: position 13,799 of record VYZQ01008966.1, read on the forward strand.
GAGAGTGAACAGCACTAAGAAGTATGCACGTAGATGTAAGTATATGCATGTGTATAAATGTATTAAACACTGTGATGGATGCTAAAATAACCATCCTTCAGGCCAAAAACATTTACATTCCTAACTGAAGATTTCTTGCACATGCCTATCTTAACCTATTTCTGCACAGCACATACAGGAGCGTATCTGTCCATATCACTGTGTCACACACCCGTGGGGGGACCCGACCTTTGGTATTTTTAAATTGCTGGTGAGGTCTCCAGGGAGCCCTGCAGCCGCTAGAGGGAAGTGCGGCTCTGTGCCAGAGCAGCGGGATTTAGGGGCTCACGAGCACGGACTTTTTGTTGCTAATACGTGTTTGTTTAATGTTTCGTTGCCAGGTCTGCTCTGTGTCTCTGTGATAAGCCCACAGAGGCAGGAGCAGGTTGTGCTTGGAGCTTTCCCTTTCACCCAGCTGGACAGCGGAGGGCAGGGACCGGGTTTCTGGTGAGGAGCTGCTGCCCTGGCCGCACACTGGGAGGACAAGGGGGTCCCAAAACCTCCTCCAGTCCCCTGGACATTTGATTCTAGAGACCTACAAGTGCTCCAGTGGTGTTCACAGGGAAACCTGCTAAGAACATGAAATCTGGTCAGGCAAAAGTTTAACCCATGCACATCCCCATAATGCCAAGATAAGTATATGCCCACTTGGCTGCACAAAGGACCCATTCAATGATAATTCTTTAAATGGTGAAGAAAGTGCTATTTCGGTTTTTATGGAAAGAAGAAAGCTTAAAATATGCATTCATTATCTGGGTACATTTTGGATATAGCATTCCCTCATGCAATTATGATATTTATTCAGAAAGAGTGGATAAAGTAAGCTTGGATTCTGGATAGAGTTGAGACACCTGGTTCATGTCCACTGTTGTTTTCATGTCCTGTAAGTTTATTAGAGAGATGTGACAGCTCAAAAGAGTAAACCCATGTGGATGAAATCCTTTGCTTCCCTTGGGGCCAAGAGAAGGGCTCTGAGCTCAGAGATACAGTAGTAACAACCTTTTCCGTTTATTTTCCTGGTAAATGCTACCATCTTTCCCTTTTGTGGGGTATTTTATTATAGCTGAGTAGAGTGCCATGTCGCTGGTGCTTGGTCCAAAAATGCCAGAAGTCTTGTCACCTTCCCAATTTCTCACAGCTTGCTTTACTGCACTTTCTTGGTATATTGTCTTCAATGGCTTCCCAAAGCTTTAAAAATGCCTTGAAAACTTTTGGGAATAGTCCAGCTTAAAAATCTGTGGAGTCAGTTAGGAATGTTTCACTGATTTAAGTTAATTTGAGCAAATTAACTTTAAAACTTGTAATCTTTGTCTTATGTTTTTCAAGCACTTGTGAGATGGAGAAGCATGCCGATGGCTTTAATGTATTTAATTGCCTCAGCACAGCTGACTCTCAAAGTCTCAGTCGAGCAGCAAAGCCAAGGGCCAGGCTCCAAGAGCATTCTCTCTGCTCTCACATCATACTGGAGATTTGGTTTTTCTATAAAAATCAACCAGAAGACTTCTTCATCAGAGCTCTGGCTGAGTTTGACCTATGTGATGGATGAGGTGTCTGACCATGAAGCTTTCAAAGGGTCTGGCATAACTATGGGAGCTTAGAGCGTACAGTGGTGCTGGGTTGGAGGTTCCCAGTCGGGAGCTGGCTGATCAGTGGGAGCATCTCAGCTGGGATAAGGGACCAATAAGCAGGGACTCCCATTCTCTCTGGTTTGTGTATTTCTAATCTGAGTTATATTGAGAGAACCAAAGGTACTGGAGACATCTGCAAGATTATTTAGGAACTTTGCAGAAACCAGATGATATAAGAAAATCAGCTGGAAATCCCTTTCCTTAACAAAAACCAGAATATAAAAGGCAGGGGATTGCGGGTCAAAAGTGCAGCATCATAATAGCCAGCAGTGCATACAGGAAGGGGAAAGTGATGACAGCCTAGGAACAGCTCTTATAAAAGCAAGAGGAGAGGGAATCCCCCAAGCTCCAATTTATACAAGGAAATTACAGAAGGCAGGAAGCCACAGTGAGAAATAGGGCTTTTGTGGCTTTCTGTGGTCACCTAGGGTGACTTGACGTTTTAAGTATTGATGGTGACTGAGGTGAATCACCCCAGGTAGAAGGGGAACGAAAGCTCCACAGTCATGCAGACCACATCCTGGCCTCTTGAATCCAGCTGGAAATAAGCTACTTCTTGCACTTCCAGAGAGTCCCAGATATTGTAATTTTTTTTCTTCCTGACAGTGCTTCAGAGGCATCATCAGATGTCATGGTGCCTTTAAGCTTACACCAACCACGCTAGAAAACAACTTCTGAGTAACCAGGATATGGTAGAAAAGTTCCAACCCCTGGCTTTGAACAGGTGAATAAGTGTTTTATAGCCTGTGCTATGCACATCCGACCCCATCCTACTCATATCCACACTAAGCAACATGCACCATTTCCCTTTTTTCACTTATTTATCTTTGTGCCTTTTTATTGGGGTGTTTTCTCTGCTGCTTGGTTACATATTTGTGTTGGACTGTGAATAATTGTCATGGTTGGTTTCTTGCTTGTTTGGCATAATTGATCTTCTTAATTTAAAAAAAAAATTAAAATGAATATAAGGAAGAACTGAGGTGACTGCAGAGCAGGTTGTTTTTCATGTCCTCATTTTCACTTGCTGTTTGACTTTGGTCTGCCATGAAGGGCCAGTTGCCAGTGATTGTATCTGCACACACACACGTACACACACAGATACAATGAACTCTTTCATAGTCAGGCTTTACAAGTAAATGGAGGGTGCTTATGTTCATACAGTTAGTTTGGATTCGTTCATACACACTTTTGAATGCTTCCAGTAAGCTGCTTCATGACCTCAGATGTCACATAACATCCCTCTTACATCCAACAGTTAAGTACCAGGCTGCTGAAGCATCTCTGTGTGAAGTGGATTTGAGAGTCTTTGCAAAAGAGGTTTTTGCTGAAAAATTCCATAGAAGTATGCTCCAGTAAATATTACCGTTAGTTCAGATAAAACTATGAAAAGCTTCGCTTAATAGTATTGCAGAAATCATGTAGTAGTGAAAAATGTAGGAGTCCAAGAACTTGTTCACAGCAGTTTTTTAGCAGGTTGAAAGTTAAAAAGTATTTTTAAAAAATTGCACATAAATACCCCGTATATATATATTATATTGAAAGAGTTCAAGAAAGATCAAATTCAACACAGAGTTCTTTATTTAGATATAAGTGTCAATTTACAAGTGATATTGTAGCCAGATCATACCACTGTGGAAAGACAGGGCCTCTCTTGCTTACCATGTTTCTCCAAATTACTTGCAGTGAGTTGCAGACATGTATAAGCAACATCCAACTTAATAATTTTCAAGGTACAGTGCAAAACACAAATTTTATAACTAATAATCACAAAGGGCTGTCCTGGGGAGTGAGAAATTACCTAGATATAGGGTTAGCTGAGGACATAATTGCCAGGCATACTATCATACTACTAAAATGCGTGTATAGAATAGAATGATTTAAATTTGCATATTTGACGCTGTTTATTTTCTCATTCCCTAAAGCATCAAGGATAGACATTTCGTATCAGCCAAATCTCATAAAACTGGCTCCTGCCTTGCACTGGCATGCTGTAAAACATGTCTTTTAAACCCTACCAGCAGTCTCCCTTCTGCTCTGTAAGTACAATGCCAGCTGCCACTGGCCAGCCTGATCTTGCCCACTCGAAGAGCGGTTGCTGAGAAGAAGGAAGGCCAGCAGCTGGGGTAAGCATGTGCCCAGCCCAGAGCCAAGATAACATTGCTGTGAATTTTTTTAAGTGTAGTGGCTGATCTGACTAAAGCTATCTGGAGACACAGTCATGCAACTTCTAGTCATACTGAAGATACATACAGGGTGTGTATATTTAATGCTTGTGAATCTAAGGGCTGTGATCTTATACTCTGCCTGGCCACTTGGGAACAGGAGATCACTGATAGTTAAAATCATGGTGTAATGAGTGTGAGGTGATAAGAAAATGTGGAGGAAACATACATTAATTACACGAACAAATATGATAGGAACAAAGTTCATCTTACACCAGTTGCTCAAAAATTTAACTGTTTAAATCCAAGCTGTCGAAATTCAAGTTTATTTCATTCTGGAGTACACCCATGTGCATCTGGATTCAGTTATCTAAATGTAGATCCTGTTTAATTTTAAATGCTTGTGAGACATACCACCTGCTGTTCCAAGAAACATAAAGTATTTTGCAAATTCAGTGTCATATGCAAGTCCCGTGCTACCTCCAAACGGCTTTCAGTACCTAAGTTCTCTAAAAAAGCACAAGAACCTACAAGTATTCCTTGAATACTTTAAACCATTTCAACACCAAGACCTAGTTGTCTTATTCTAAAGCTAAATCCTACTCTTAAAAATTCAGTGACATCCATTCCAAAAAAACAGACTTCAAAACATCAGCTCTGCAAGTGTCCATCACTATGCTTGCACTAATAGCAATCAGTATCACACTGGCTTAGTAATGATGAAGACTTTGGACAGGAGTAACAGGCTTGAACTAAGATGGAAGACAGCAGATCTCATTATTCTTTGAAAATATGAAGGAG
>VYZQ01008967.1:0-10482 GCA_013400655.1 Mystacornis crossleyi
ACGGGGGAGCACCTCTTCACTATGTAATATATCGTGTTAGCTCTTTTTTTTTTTTTAGTGTACCTAAATTTGCCTCAGTGTGTTCTCAACAGAGAAAATTTGGACATTTCATCAATGAGATGACACTTGAGCCTACCAGAGACTGAATTTTCTGACTAGTGTCACTCAAATTTCTGAAATAATCAAACTTTTCACACACAGATGAAACAAAGGTGCTGTGCATGTTTTATTGCATGCATGATATCAAGCGTTGATCTGCTGTGACCTATCCTTTTGATCCCTATTAAATACCTTTTGAACTACTCACAGACCACCTAATAATGCAATTGGACAGATGAAGAAAACACTTCTACAGAGTTAACTATGAGTGGGATGGGACAAATATATTTTGCAAGAATTATTAACCCATCAGAACTTTTACAGCTCTTAACTGCCTTCATTTGGCAGATAAGTGAACCCTAACACTGAGGAGGGAGGTTTCTCTGTGTCTTTTATCCTCCGGTGGAATGAATTATGTAAAAAAAGGCCTAAGTAGATCTGAAGTCTCTGCCTGATGTTGGATACAAGAACAATGACTAGAGGAACAAAACCTGATACTCAGATAAGAGGCTAATCTAAAGTATGAGAGTCCTGAAAATACTGATTTTGGGATGGGAAGAATCGCCCTCTGAATGTACCTTCATACCTAAAGAAAGAGTAGGCTATGAGACCCTAAGAACATCTGAATTTTAAAGAATCAAAATTAGATTTCTTGAAACTTCTGAAAATTAATTTGAAATAATGCCACACTTTGGTATGCCATTCTGAAAACATACGTGCGGCCCAGCTAGTTCAGCTCAGCACTTCTTAACCATGGTAAAATTAGCTGATGTTCATTTTCCTCACATTAAAATATATTGCTGTCATTCTTAGAGTCATTGTATCAAATAGACAAGAACAATCTCATGACAGCTATGCACCACAGTTTTCAACACAGATGTAAACAAAGTTTCAGTTGCAAACAATTGTTTTATCTTTACACGCTCTCTTGATATAAAGCAACTTTTCAGTTAGGTTGGCACTATCTACACATTAGGCTGCCGGTCTGATTTTTAGTCCAAACAGAGATCAGTTCATGTTATAATTAACTTAGAAACTACTTTTTTTGACAAAATACTTACCTGGCTTGCAGTGTGAATCATATGTAGTTTGAAACAGATTTCAAAATTCCTTCACATCTAAATCCATGTATTTAAATCAGAGAAATGCACTGACACCAGAATATGCTCTTCATGTTTATTGTCAATTCTGAAAGCCATTACATAATAAGATTGATTATACTATTTTCAAATCTAGGCTTAGAAGTGGAAATGAGCCTAAACCCATAGGCAACAACAACAACAACAACAAAAAACCCAAAACAAAAAAACAAACAAACCCTTCCCCACCCCACCCCCCCCGAAAAAAAACCCAAACAACACAAAAACAAAAGAGAGGGAGAGAAGGAAAGAAAACATTTGTTTGGTAAAATGCAGTTTTATCTTCCAATTGCCTTTTATTTGTACCATGGGTTAGAAGAAATCACCTGTTTCTGAATACTTCTGATACATTTTAAGTTAATGATGTGATAGAATGAAAAATGTTGGTGAGCATCAATTGAGAAGCCCAGCTCTGTACACCATTTTCAGATCTGTATTTTTCAATTGATAAAATTAATCCAAATTCTTTTATCTGCATTGCTTGAGCTTCTTATGGCAAGGTGCCTTTTACATTTGGCATGGAAAAAGTGTAACAGACCATATGAATCTGAGGCTAAGGAGAGCCATTTTCATTCTTCTATGCTGTTCTGGCAGCTACAAAATTAAGGGCAGATTTTGCCATTTTGTTAATAGATTTTATTGCAACCATTCTCTGCTTCACCGCACACCCACTGTTCTTTAGTCTACCACATCATTATTTTAAACTATAGCAATCTTTATGTAAATATGGATTAAATATACCATATTTTGTTTCTAAAAGTAAAGACTACTTACCAAGAAAGAGTAGACAGCTTTATTTAACTTACTAAATCATTTAATGGAGAATTTAATAAGATAAGCATTTAAAACTACTTTCCTGTTTACACCATTACAAGGGAAGACTAACTGAGAGGTCATGATTTGATTAGTTTCTTTTAATTGGTAACAGATTATAAAGACATACAGATTTCCAGGCAAATTGACTGGCAGGTCCTTTCTTCAGACCCCAATGCAATGTGTGTAATATTAACTTTCTGCAAAGCATTAGAACTGTGGCTGGAAGTGCACCTTTAGGGGCTTAACACTGGTGCTTGCCTTTGAAAGTGAATCCAGGGTGATACCCAGCAACGTAAAAGTCCTAATTCACACTTTCATCAAATGCTTATTTTACACAAATGCTATTTTATCCCTGTGCAATTAGAGGAAATTAAAAGTATAATTCAGCTTTTCCTTGACAGACTTTGGCAAATACTCAGTGAGGTGTATTTGGGAAATTAGGCCATATATAGAGAGAACACACACAAGATGTGTTTGGCAAAATTACTGTGTTATTCTACCTGGTTATAGGAAACTCACTGAGCCATGGCAAAGCAGAGCTCTCTGCACATATCATTTGGCTCACAGCCCTGGAAAATTATATACAGACCTAGACAGCAGCAAAATCATCGTAGACAGAAAGGGTAGTTAGACTGCGAGGCAAGTTCATCTGGGTACTGCTGAAATTGAATGTTTTGGGGCATTGCAGTGGAAAATATGGGAATAAAGAGACTCCAAGATTTTCTTTTTCATGTAACTTAAATTTCAAGTTTCTCCAAAACACTTTGGAAGATGCCTTCCCACTGCATTCTAGCTATTGTGGGACCACATTAGAAAATACTAATAACCTCATAAATCATTAATTTCTAGTGTCTTTTAAGCTAGTGATCATTATTCACAGTGCCTGAAAGGGAAAAGCACTGTTAAATCTTAGTCCAGCACTATCCTCAGTGATTGACAGCTTTTCCTTAGAACTTTTTTAGCCATATAAAGGGTGTGAGACTAAAGAAAAGTTTCTAAATGTCTTGAATTATCTGTCAAACTTTTTGCTTCAGAGGAAATTTTGTGCCTGAGTGCACTCACAAATTTCCATCAGAAAACTGTTCATTTTTTTTTTTTAACTTAATAATGATCTGAACCTTCAGCAGTAGACATAACAGAATATGTCTTTTACCTGGACTATCAAGAGTTATTTTTTATTTACTGTGTGAGATATAGGCAAGCCCCTACTGATTCTTTTTCAGTGATAAAATTTTGAACCTTCACAAGCCTAACTGCGTACTCCTGTAACACATTATTGTTGGTAGCAGGCCATAGGCTTTGTACTGAGCTGGTCAGGCTTGAGGACTGAGGCTTGTCAGATTTGTCTGTCTAAACTTGTACTGCCCGGCCTGCAGCTTTGTTTTTTCCTTGATTTAGCTGAAATAGATTTTTTTTCATCTAATCACGTGCCTGTGGCTGGTTTGGTCCACCTTTGCTTTCTGGGGTTAAACCATGAAAATGGTGCAATCATAGTTTTATAGATGTTATACTGACAAGTAATTCTTTTGTGCAGAATGAGATATTTTCAGCGTTAACACAATGATGTCATGTAGAGACATTCAATCCTGGCACAATACCAGAGACCTTGAGAGGCAGAGAGGCCAGAGACAGAGCAGAGGAGTTCAGGGCTGGAGTGAGAAGAGATGGGGACCAGAGATGGCTGCAAACCACTCACTAATGTTCAGTGGAAGAAATGCCAACCTGCAGCTGGCCAAAGTTTGTCTTAGAGGAAACAGAGAATAAAAGAACTATGCAACATCTGCAAAATTCAACATATTTGGTAAACTCAGATGTAACATGGAATTATAGAGCAATGCAGAATGGGAAGGGGTGTAGCAAACTGCCCAAGTGAATCACTGAGTGACAAAGAATAAATGATTGACATACACATCATCTTCCTGCCAGTGAAAACCCTAGACAACTCACCATGGCATCACCCCAGCACCAGACTCAGCCACCGACCTGGGATTCAGAAGAGAAAGGATAGGTGAGTCCACCACCAGAAAAAGGGAGACAAACGAAGAACTATCTATATAACAATTTAAACTATGTTTTACTATTATTATTTTTTTTTCATTATAGAAGTATTAATTCCTTCATTTTCTTTTTCTCTTGCTATAGTAATTTTATCTGGGCTCATAGTGATTCTTGAATAGACTCTTGAGAGTTCAATTATGCTACCAATAAATTATCTGCTTTATATGTGAGGCATGTGTCCTCTTTTTCCATAAACAAGATTCTGAGCCCAACAGTAGAAATAAAATACACTAGACTAATAAACAATGTTTAATAAATTACAGATGCTTGCCATTAGCAGATTATAACACATGAGAAAAAGAGAAACAGTAATACATCAGAGGACACAACCAGCAAAGTGCTATTATGTGAAAAACTTTTAAATATCCCTCAGTTTATCAGTATTTACTAATGAACACTACTCACCAGTCTCTGATATCAGAAGTCCAACCTCAGACAGATGCATATTGACTTTGTTTTGAAATCACTGGGGTTTGTAAGCAATAGCTGCATGTGTGAATTTGTCAGTGCTGATTAAAGGTTATCTAACCTTAGCCATAGGTCGCTGCATGGTTGTCATTCTAAATATAAATAATAATAACAGATATTAATAACTTTTCATGTCAAATGATAGCAGATTGAGAATGATTTGATGTGTGTTCATACAAGTTTTTGAGTTATGTAGATATGTGTTTGTGAAAGGGATTTACTGGTTGTTGGAGAAGTGGAGGTACTGGTAAGAGTAATTTTTTTTGTTTGTTTGTTTGTTTTTGTTTTTTAGGATGTAACTTATGTCCTCCTGTTTGTAGTCTGGCATATAAAATAATATATATTACCCAAGACTTCCTATGAAGTGTTTGGATAAATACCTATTTATTCACTTCACCTGTTTAATGAGAAATAATAGTGACACATATCTTTTATTGATAAGATAGGTCTCTATTGCTCTGAAATCCAAAAATTAAATATTAGGATAGTATGTGTGCAGTAAATCCCATCAGCTTAGAAACTAAGAGAACAGCATAATAAATATTAAAAAACTTTTCATTTAATCTTCTGGGCTTTTTTGGTCCTTACTCTGCAACCTCATTATTTCCAGACAACACAAATAATTAGTTCACACTCTTTCTCTGGTAACTGCTTGGGCTTTCCAGCAGGATGCATTTTGATCAAATCCTGATATTATTACACTTATAGCCACAGACTGAAGTGATTGTTGAGTGAGCTGAGAACAAAGCTACCCAGCAAGAAGAACATTACTTGTGTATTTGATTCCAAAATCCACCATTCTGCTATTAGCAATGTGCCTGTGACTTCACTGAGTGATACAAGCAGTGCTTGATTTCCCTTTGAAGTGGCATCAGACTTTTTGCATACTGGTCGATGGGTGTAAAAAAATTAATTCAAAACAGATTGTAATTTTTTTTTTTGTGAGACCAAATCCATTCTGTTAAATATTTGTACAGAAATCAAAAAGTGAAAAATCTTAATTTGAATTTAATATCAAGAGAGCACTTTGCTGACATAAGGTCATGGTCTGACTGTGACCTCACAAGAGTTTGACTACGATTCCATAAAATAAAAATAAAGTTGTTTGGAAAGGATATATCTGCTTCACTGAAATACAGACTTAAGAGTGACACTTAAGGGGAAGAAAACTTTCAAAATAATACAGTATTATATTTCTGTCATCTGAAATTTTTCCATGTGTTTATTCTACAACGTATAGTATGTAGAAAGTCTGTGACAACTATATTCCAAATTTACATGGGAAGTATGTTGCCTAAAATTAAGTGAGAACAATCTGGAGCAAACTCTGGATTGCTATAACTGCGCTGGAAGACAATTTAAAAACTATACTTCTATAGCTTGAAACTTAGCCAGTAGTAGGAAGGATCTGTTATCTTAGAGACTTTTCTGCCTTGGATAGGATAGAAACCAGGAACAGTTCTTACTTTAATGACGATGAACCCATTTTTGCAAGAATTTGAAGCTTGACATCAGTATCCTTGCCAAATTTCTGTATGTATGGCTACGTTCTGCTTTTATGTATTTCACTCCAAGTTCTGCTTGGCATCACACGCACCTTCTTGCTATTACTTACACTACTATGTCACAGAATACTACTATCCTGTTGTAAGTAGATTTGAACTTGCTTTTGAATCTTCTCATCAGCTGCCTTTCTACTTAAGAATCAAGGGATAATGATAGATTCCTTTGCAGGCAATAAAGTATTTTAATGAATCACTCTAACAGATTGCTTATCCCACAAGAGTGTATCTGCCTGCGGTGTATGTGCATGTACATAAATAGAGGTAGTCAGTTGTAGTTATTTTACCTGGCTCTTGTGTGTCAGCCTCTCTCAGATTTTCATTGCTTTTGTGGCACTTTTCTTATTTTAGCTTTGTAGATGGATCACCTGCATCTTTCTTGTATTTTTTGGTAACTGCACTAATACAAACAGTGGTATTGAAACTTTAAATTTGCCAGTGTATAATAAGGTAGAACCTGCCCAATTCAAACATGCATCTTATAGGGACTAACCAATCTATATGACAGCAAATGCTATTGCAGAGTTATATCTTTTCCTGTGCCTTGTCACAGCTAATGCAGATATTTCAGGTACACCTCCAAGTTCAGGCCTGAGTTTCCATACTTGTTTTTTGAAAGATTTAAAGTGTGTTTGTTCTTGTCTTACTGGAACAACGTAAGACACCAGTTGGTCCACTTGTCTTTTTTTTTTCAAATAATCTAATAAACAAGAAGATTTATAAACTGCCTGGATACTCTGGTGTTTGGGATTCACCACATCTTCAAGCATATTTAGCTACAGGATGGTGGTTTAAGTGGAAAGTTCTAAAGAGAGATTTTGAAGGAGGATTAATATCTTGGTAAATTATGAAAAAAATAGGAAACTCTACTTTTTTTCCTCTCTGACTCTTGTACCTTATCACTCTGGGAAATTTAATGATATTTTGCAGCTGGAGCTTGTCCCTAAGAGTTCAGCCTAAGGCAGCCCTGAACTAGGAGACTTGTAAGCACCTGAAAATTTTGGAAAACACTTGGTGAAGAGTTTGTGAACCATAAGAGTTCAGTGCTTAATAAGTGTGGGTACATGAATCACAGGTTTGCATTTATTTCTTTCAAGTAAATAATATTTTTTCTTGTACAATGAAGTACTTTTCACAAGAAACACTGACATGCCTTTATTGGATGATTATCCAGTGAGAAAAAGGAAGTTATATGGAGAGATTCACAATAACTTAGTGGAACTGGATCAGGCCCAATCCCTTATAAAATAACCAAGTTTTTTCTTTCTATATGGTATCTATTTCTGATTATTTCCTTGAGACATTCTATTCCAAAAATGACTTTCACTTTGTTATGACCTGTCCAAATTCTAAAAATAATACAACCTGGAGCGAGATAGCCAGATAAGTAATTAACACACTAAGCCAGGAAATCAAATTAAGAAGCCACCGCCATAAGGAACTCAGAGTGTCAGGACACTTGCAGACCAGACACAACAGATGGTAACTGTCTAAATCCTTTAATTTCATTGTTCAGTGACACAATATTGAAATAAATGTCTCTCACGCATATCCCTACAGTTACAGATATTCCCCAGTGTTTAAAGACATTGCCAATTCAGTCTTTCATTCCCCTCTCTCCCATTATTTGAGCACTTATTTCTGATGAAATGTTACTAAAACCCTCTCTGAACTAGTCTATGGCTACTTCAGTGCTGCAGCCTTTGTCTTGTACCTGCTGCTCTGCATGTCAGAGCTGTCTGCTCAGCGCAGCAGCATGGGGCTGGGATCCTACTTCCATAGTGCTGACACTGCAGCATGCACCAGGTTTGTGTAACCCAGGTAGAAACATTAGTGAACACTTGCTGGAGCACAAAAATAAAATAGCCAGAAACCATCCTGAAAAGATCATCGACAGTGGGTCTGAGAGAATCAGAGGCTGAAGAAGGTGGCATACACATGACAGAGAGAATGAAAAAAAGAACAAGAAAGCTTATAGAATAAGAAACTCAGAACAAGTACGTCATATTGTAAAGTACTAATGCAGTGGATCACCAGAAGAACAAAAGAAATATTAAAGGGTCAAATATGATGGACACATCCAATGTGTTTAGATGAGTTGTTCCTAATTAAGAGACTCTAAGAAGGTGGGCAGGGAGAGTCTGCTACAGAGAAAAACTTAGGCACTTCTTTGCAATTACAAAATGAAAAGCTGCTGAACACTTACACCATTAATGAGATGGAAAATAAGTTGGTATTAATTTTATAATAAAAAAGATAATGCACCCAGCATGCGGAAACAATATTTTAGGCCTCATTATATAAGATGAAGTTAATAAACTTCAGAAGACTATGTCTGCCAAGGGACTTGGTGTCACTACCTTGTTATAGTCTCTGTAAGCAACCCTATCTGATAATGCGTAATCAGTAGGTCATTTATTCTGAAGACAAAGAAAGACAGAGTGGAATGAAAGAAATTTTATGATATAAAAGTTAAGAAGGCTTTCTCACATGGCTGAAAATCCATTGTTACAAAACTAAAGAGAAAAAAAAAAGAGAAAACAAACTCATTTGATTCCTTGGAACAGTAATTGTAATGGTTAGAAATGGAAGGAGAATGTGTAAAAGAGTTCTGGAAGGAGATAGAGTAGTCTGATACATATAAGCGGGAAAGTAAAGAGAGAAAGCAGGAAGAAAGAGTGAGACAAGAGAGTGAGAGAAGGAAGGAAAGATGGAAATGAAAGGGAAAAATGAAAAAGAGAGAAAGAAAAAGAATGAGAAGAAAAGGAGACAAGAAAGATGGAAAATCAAGTATAAGAGAAAAAAATTTAAAATAAAAGCTAAATAGGAGGAAATATGAGAAATAGAAAGAGAAAGAAAAAGAGTACAAGTATGACAAAGGAAAATAATGATTTTTAAAGTTTAGCAACAGTAATGGTTTGTTACTGAATAGAGATGACAATGATCTCTAGTGTTGCAGTTATCTTCTATAAATATTTCTGTCCTGTATTTGGAAAGTCAGATGACACACTTATTAGACAAATGTGGTGCTTTCCAGATAAACCACATTTACAGGGAGTTAACATTTTAAAAACACAGGATTAAATCATTCACTGACACCACCAGGGCTGTAGAAGATCTATTAGTGGCTGGGGTTAATTTGCACATATATTTTGCAACATCCAGAAGCATTTAGTTGGAGGACTTTACATTAGAAAGAATGTAAAAGTTAAGTCACATCTGGAAAAATGCAGGCAATCAAACCATGGTGACGCACAGGGTCACTCTAAGCAAACATCACTGCCTTTGCAGTTTGTTGCAGTGAAGAAGCTTTGGTTAGAGAGATGGATAGCTCATTTTTTGTGGTTTTTCAAAAGGAGAAAGATCCCCTTTAGCCTGTATTTTGTGGCAGGGATTTTGTGTGGGTTCAATGCAACTGCTCATGGTAGATGCCCCAACAGATGGTGGGAAGGCAATTAAAATACATCCAAAGCAAATTATAATTAAAATTTAGGTATTCTAGTTTCAAATATGTTTAAATTTGTGACAAACAGAGAAAAATGTTGAAAGTTTAGCAGCTTTATTGTTAAAATTTGACTAGCCTAAATGGAAGATTTATTTCTTTTTGAAAAAAATCTAGCTGTAATTTTTTACTCTAGATCTAAGACTTGTTAATATGGGAAACTGAGAGGAATTCAGTGACCTTAATATCCAAAGATTTGAAGATCGGTATTTTATGGAAAATTTTCCAGTACTGAAGGTTTGTCTCTTCATTTTGGGCATTACAATTTATTAAGACAATAATGCTTGCAACTCCTTAGTGTGTGGATTTATGGCATTCTTGTCAAAACATTTGCAGAACGATCACAGGAGAGCACACGAAATGGTTTCAGAACGATTTGTCAGAGCCCAGAGAGAAGCTGTCAGTGTGCTGCCACCTACAGAATCAGGAGTTCCTAACGAGCTTTCAGAATGACAGAGTTGACCAAGAATTCAGCACTCTCATCAATTATCTGAAATGATATGTAATTAATAAGAGTTCACAGACGACACGAAGTTTACACAGTGGCGGGAAGCAGGAGATGGAATATCTGTATCCAGAGATGCAGCTTTTCTGGCAGCATCCATTCCACAAAATGCTCTGTAAGCTGTAAATACAAAGCTACACACCTGGAAAGACTGAGCGAGTCTGACCATACCCATCATTGTATCCTGGTCTCTTTCGGGGGGTATCATGGAAGCAAGCTTAAAATCACTGCAGCACAGATGACTATTACATAAAAACAGACCTATTCTTGACTTTATATACAGGGAAATAATCTACAGGAGTGAACAGAGAAGTATTTTCTTTCTGTATACTT
>VYZQ01008968.1:5374-15507 GCA_013400655.1 Mystacornis crossleyi
TACTTCACCTTAAGGAAACCTTCACTTTGGAAGTGAGCAGAGAAAGCAGGAAGCACCAGGCCTTCAACACCTGAAACTGTTCTGCTGAGACAGACACTGTGACAGAAACTAAAAGATATTTAATAATATAGGATCTACAAAAAAATATGCACTTCAGAACGTTGGTCTAAGCACGAAGTTTAGAAGCCTATGGCTTTCTTTATGCCTCCCTTTCCCCACCTTCTCTGTTGCAGATCATGTGCAAATTGCTGTGACCTGTGAAACAGATCCATGGAGAGGAAATTTAGGGGCCAGCATAAAGGGATAAAAGAGGACACAAAATTATGATGATGTCCTACTAAACCATCCAGAGAGGTCAAAGTGAGAAGAACAACTTAATCCTTTGAGCCTGCTTGTAACCACAGGAAGCTCCATTAACTCCTGATGGTTCATCGTAAAACATTAGCTCTTGCACTGTGGGATGGATGCAGAGCTGGCTCCTGCCAGGAGAGACAACGACCACTCTGTGACAACAACCACTGTGCAACAACTGCAGCACTGCCACTGGGTCACAAAGATGCTCAAATTTATCAGCAGGATTTACAGTCACCTGGGAGTGCACCAGTTGCAGACTCTGGCACAAAAGCCAGAGTTAATATAAAAGATCTGTTAGGAGCTGCAAAACACCCTGTCCCTTGCAAGCATTAATCTCAGACTATTCACACATGCTGGATATGGCATCATTACTTATCCTGGCTTTGGAGCTCAGAACTGCTGGGACTGGCTGCTAAGATCTTCATAACTAACTCACCGAGACCCCTCATTACAAACCCTTTGGTTTAAATCTAAGGCATAAAAAAGACTGTAACAGCAGCTTTTAGGAAAGGGATCATACAGGCTTCAGCCTGTAGCTGGGACAGTTCACAACATAATAATAAATAAATTCTCTTTCTGGGGGAGCTGACTGTCATAAATTAAACTATGACCAAAAATTCACTGGAACAATCACACCCTCTGGTCCCCCTAGGTTTCCATAAAATTTCTTCAGGGATTTTTTTGGACCAAAGGTATTCCAATATTTCTATTTAAAAACTGAACACATAAAAATATTTTGGAACAAACTGCACAAACAGGATACATCTAAATTATATCAATTTGTTATGATGTTGAGTAACAACAGTTTCAGAGAAATATGTGTTACTGAATGTTTGTCACGCTCTATAGGAGATGCAGGTACACTCAGATAAATTTTTTTACAACCGGTTCCTTCAAACTCATCATCTGCTTCATCCAGGAGAACACTGGGGCAGCTCTGGTAAATAAAAACCCATTAAGTACACTATATCACAAATGCCTGAACATTGTTATCATGATCATATTTTAATCATCCCTCTGGTATTTTTCCCTCATAACGAAGCTCTAAAATCATGCAAACTCTCTTGTTAGTAGGCCACAAAATCAAGAAAAAATGCTTTTCTATTGGTGAAGTTTAATTGCTAATCCCATGTAGACCAGCCCTGTCTGTCTTCACAACGGGTTATTTGTCATGGGTCCCCTTTCAAACATTTCCTATTGACAATGTTTTTCCCCATATTCGGGCACAAGAACTAAAAGAGCACTTCAGAAATTAAAAACTGATTTTAGCCCCAAAAATCTGACTGTGCGTGAAAAAGAAAAGAGAAAAAGAAGACAGCTCTATCTCCAAAGGCTGCTTTAAACATGAAAAGTGTTTGGAGCTTTTTCTGCTGGGTTGTTTTCACATTGCTTACGTCTCTTCATATTTCTCGGGATGACGGCAGTGCCTTTTAGAGCTACAATTTGTCTCTCACTGACTGCTGGGGCTGGCTGCTAAGGTCTGCATAACTAACTCCTGAAACCTCTCATTACAAAACCCTTGGTTTAAATCTAAGACATCAAAGGGAATTAGTTAGGCAGATGCAAGATAGATGTTAGCTGTGGCTTATGAGAAAAAATATATTTAATAGTCTTAATAGGAATAAAGTTCATTATCTTCTAACCCACAGATGGCTTTGGCACAGAGCATAAAGGGTTGTAACAGGGTTATAACAGGCTTAGTTTCATGTTTTTAACTGGATTCAGTAAAGAGAGGGGGGCAGAGAAAAATTCAAGGTAGTTTTAACTTATATATTTATACTGCCTGTATGTTCCCATTATGATAATAAGAAATATGGATTAGTTGGGCTATAAAGGTTGTTTAAATTACATTTTATAATATAGCGTTAATGAAAAATACACATCAGAAATAGGTCAGGTTTGGTTTAGAATTCAAACAACATTAGAAGCAGGATTTAATTAGCTATTTATCATTTTTCATTTAAAAGGAAGCTTAGAGTGATGTGTGCACTAGTACTGATCAGGGGCTGTGGTCATTAACACAGACCCAGACCAGGAGTCTCCAGACCCCGACTCCGTGCGAGTCCCCATTTCCTGCAGCGAGGACTCCCCAAGAAGCGAGGCTGTCCCAGTTACACACAGCCAAAGCTCCCACGCTTCCATGCTCCCACTGCTCCTACGCTCCCCTTAACAGACTGTCACTGACTCCATCACTTTATGAAAACAGGGATGACAAAAATTTTCAAACATCCAATAATTTTGAGGGCTCTCATTTTCTGGGCGCCAGTAAAGCATTTCAGATTGAGCAACTGAGAGGGACCCAGAATTCCTGGATGATGTTCTAAATGACAGTCTTACACGTCTGGCTCAAAATTCTGCAATACTTTTGAGTCCTCTGCCCTCCCTCCACTTCCCAAGTCCTATCGCCTGGCTTCCCAGGGTTTTACGAAACCTGGTGATTTCAGGTGTTCCGGCGATCACTGGGCAGGAACCGGCAGCCACGGGAAGAGGCGCTGCTTTGGCGACTGCTCCTGGGCGCTCCCTGCTGCCTTGTCTCGGAGGGGACACTGAGATGGAAACACACAGGCATTGCCTCCTACCGGTAGTTAAAGAGCTGTCTCGCCCTTGCAAAATCTCACCTTCATGTGCAACAAATCTTTACTCACAAGTATTAATTTCCTCTAATGGCTTATTTCAAGTTACCTATTACTTTGCCTTAGAACATTTGTTTTCCTTTTTTTCCAAAGAAAATGCCTTAGGAACTGTGATGTCAGTTGAGGATTTATGGGTTATATACGCTCTGGCCTATGACAGTGGGACAATTACTTTTAGCTTACAGGCATTTTTTGGAAGGTTCCTCTGTCCCAGAGACTATATGAAATTTTGTTAAAACAAGGAAGGTGCCCTAATGACCAAAGGCCATCAACAACACTGTGTTACAAGATTAAGGGCACCTTTCTTTCTCTCTTTTCACTAAGCCTCTTTCAAGTCCTATTGTTCAAAAAAGCCTGCAAGAAATTCATATATCTCTCCCACGAGAATTAGTCAACAATTATTCTGCTTCCAAGAGAAATTTATTTTGAGTCAATGTTTTTTAAGTCTATTTGTTCATCAGGCTTACTCATGCATTAAGGATGATTTTCAGTGTTCAATAGCAACTCCTGAAACAAGGAGCAATTAGAAACATCTGATTTCATGATGCATATTCCCTCCAGCAAACTGAGACACTGTTTCCACAAGGAATATGCAAAGACTCTCTCATGTCTTCCATGCAGTTCCATATAGGAAAACCAGCTAAATTTCAAAAGCTGAAACACAACAATAGCTTGGCTCATGATGAAAGTTTTCAAATTAGTGAATTTAGTTGTACGACAGAAGAATAAACATAAACATTAACTCAGCTCAACCCAGTCAAGGAAAAAATGGCCAACAATACAAGCAAGAGCACCCAGCCAAGAGCACAGGTCAGAAAGTCTTCACTTCGCCCTGGGCTTCTTGCCTAAATCCAGGCAATTTCTACAATTACTTTGCTCCTGTCCTGCAAACCCACAACAGGATCCATCCCACAGACACAGCTGACAAACTCACCAGATAACTTCTGGGCAGTGTGAAATGTTTTAAATAGCTGCTGAGTGTTATTTAAGAATGAACATAAAGAAGTTAATGGTATCTTTTACAGGCACTAAAAATGAAGTGTTCAGTATTAAAATATTTAAGTGTTGCACCACTGCCATGAGCCCATCTTCTGCCTCTGACCCCCTCCTGCAACGTCTGATCTGAGCACAGCAGAAAAGGCAGAAACATCCAGGTGTGTGAGAGTCCAAACTGCACTCTGATACAGATCTAAATGTAGGAAATGCCCAGTCTTAATGATAGAAAAGCAATTTCTTTGTCCTTTTTCATTCACAGACAGCAATGGGTTCACCAGCCTGCCACAGTTTAACAAAGATCAGAGATTAAAGGCACTTTATAAACAGCTTCTATCTCTAGCGAGAAAATAAGTGTTAAATAGCACTTTCACCAGTGTTCTAGATGGAAATAGTTTAAAAGTAAGCAAAACAGGTCTCAAAAACATCCATTCTTTATTGGTTAATGGCTTCTGACACCATAATTTTTTAGATGTGGTCAGTAACTAATAGTTATAAAAGCACAGCCTTCCTCGGTCAAATTACACAGCACAGATGAAAGAGAGATAATCCACAAGGCCACATGGATATTACATTGCGCTTTACATTGCAACCATGAAAGGTGGCCTGACCAGGAAAAGTGAAACATTACACAGCATGGCTTGCTGATCCTTTTTTTCTTGCCACAACCAGGAAAAAGATACACAAGGGGCAAAGGAAGCAATCTCTAGCAGGGGTCTTGGAAGAGCATTTCTTAGAACTTCACCTTTTGGGCTCTGCCACACAAACAGATGCAGAAATGTTATAGCACAAAATACATCTACTTCTCCTATTTTCTCCTCCTGGCTTTCTTTTGTGATTTCATTTAATTTGATTTCTCTCTTCTCCAGATGCAGAGAATTGGCCCTGTGGACACACCAAGGCAGGTAATGTTCATAAGTGAACAATCTGTCTTGCAGTAGCATGGACAAGTTTTCTCGAGGGGGAAATGTCTGCATAATTCATCAGCAGGTAAATAAATAGGATTAATGGGCAAGGCCTAAATACAGTGTGTGCTTTCTTCTCATCATCACTAAGAAAAGGAGCCAAAGCAAAGTGAAATGAAAGCAGGCAGCAACCTAGAGTGCTAAAATAAATATAATATTTTAAAAGAGAGAGAGAGAGAAAGACATAAAAAAAGATAAAGAAAAAATTACTTCAATGCTAATTTGGAAAGAGTGCTATTTTACAGTGTGTCCTGAACTGGGATGTGCTCCATCTGAACACAAGAGTGGAGTATTAAGCTTGCTAAATTTGGTGTCTAAAAGCTAAACAGCTCCATCAAGGGGGTGTAATTCTGCAGTAGTCACTGCAGTGGGAGTCACAGGGGCAAACATCCTCACTAACTGCAGAATGAGACACTTCTCAAAGCCTCCTGTGATGTGGCTACTGAGAGCATTCGTGGACTGCGCCCAAGAATCCCAGAAAGCTTTTCCATTCCTGCATCCTGGGAGAGTCCTGTGCTCAATTGCTCTGCACATGTAGCACCTCAGTTATACATGTTTAACGTAACAGCATCCAAAATGAGCCAAGGCTTTCCTTACAGGACAAAAAGGAAGAGAGAGCTCTCCTGGTGAGTTCACAGCCCCTACATGTGAGCAGTGCTATGGCTGCCCACCATCAGCAAGGGAAGAGTCATCCAAGACATCCAGCACTCCACAGTGGGCACCATCTGCCTTTTTAACTGGGATTTGCTGCTATGTCACCATATTCTTCATATGTTTTGCCCCTTGCTTATTGAAAGAGGCAGAAGGGGCTGTTTTGCCATACAAATGAAATCTCACATTCTACGACTAAAACACATTAACGTCGCCCAGGATTCTTCCCTCTTGTTTGTACTGCTTCATATTCCCCTGATGATTTATTACCAGAGCATCTCACGGCAGTTTAGCAAATTCACCACTGAGTTAGGGAACCAGAAATATCTCCAGATGACTGGGACAGAAGTACTAAATGACTGGTTTAAAGATGCATGGTAGTATTCAGCAGAAGCCCAGGTCTCCTGAGGTATAGCCTTGTGAGGTCACAGCACTGCCATCATGTGACAGCAACTGAATAATGACATCAGCAATGAGGTCATGATCCCGACTGATTTTTTCCGTCCCCTGTACATGAAGGCAGCCCCTTCCTGCTACTATTCAGCCACTTTACATATACTCAACAACAACTCACTCTTCTGAGAAGTCTCACAGAAAGGGAGTAAACTGCACTGTTAGTCCTTGAAAACAATAAATCTAATTTTTTTTCTCACATTATCACCTGCTGTTGTCTTACTTAGACTGCAGACTCTTCAGAGCTGAACCAGACAACATTTTTTATCTTATTCAGCATGCTGTGGGCACCAGTAGGGATGTTTAAAGACTGTTGCAGTGTTCAGCCAGATTGCAGCCAGAGAAATTAAGGGAGTTATGCAGCTGAATCCTTTAGTCATCCATTTATGCTTCCCCTTCCTCATAAATCAAAGGACAGGAAAGCAATTTAATCAGAAATAAACATAGAATTAGCGGTACAATTCAGCGCCTTGTGCTCTTTCCTCATTGCTTTTGATAAATAGAGTCAGCAAACAACCATACAGCAAAAAAGAAGAAGAAAAGAAAAGAAAAATTTAAACCCCCACTAGTATCACCATGCTGCAGATTTAGTGAAGGTCTGTTCTAGTCTTAAACTGAATTTTCTTCCCTTTCTTCTTCTTCTAGTCCAGCGCAATCTGGTTAAATAACTGAATTTTCAGCTTCTTATTAAGGATCTGACACCAGTTGTATTATTGCAAAGCTCAGAAATCACAGACTGTACTTAAATATATACAAATAAATTTGTATATTTATGTATATGTATTTGTTTTATACAAATATGCAGTCCAATCACAATGATGTGGCTGGATCTCCTTTACCCAGCATTCTGTTCTGATGTGATACGTAGATATACTTGCTTAAGGACATGGCCAGGAGGTCACTGAAAAATCTTAGTAAAAATGTAATGGAAATGGACAAGGTCAACAAAAAGAAAGAAAGCTCGCCCAACTATTAAGAATATGGCAATTAACACATAAAACCTTACTGAGAAGGTTAAAGACTCTGTTGCCTTAGAAAACTGTGTTTCTCTATGGCCCTCTCATCTCACAAAAAATGCAGTCAGAAGAGAATCCATCATAAGTACAAGTAAACATTTAGGAGCACAGAAAGCCTGTAACAAAGAGTTGGAGACATTAAAAATATTAAATAATAATTAATGAGAGGATAGAAAAGAGACATATGAAAGCAGCAAATGCCATGAAATTAGCCCTTTACCCTCACTGAAAACATAATCATCGCAACATAGAAATGATGGAAAGAAATGTATTCTAAGTGAGTGGCAAGATGTTTCCCATGGGATTATCTTGGGGAAGGTGCTGCCCAAAGATCGCATAAAGGTTAAGTATCTTTATAGGATTCCCCAAAGACACCATTTTCACAGAAAACCAGAAGCCGCTAAGTAATATTTGGCACATTAAAATACAGATGAGAGATTTTAAAAATGCTTTTTAAAGTATTTTATTGACTAAGCCAAAGAGTAATTGCGCTGAATCAGAAGGCAACTTCCCCTCTAGGAAGATTATTCCACAGCAGCTATCAGTGGGACAAACTTTCCCCTTCAGCATCCGCCAGTCCCAGCCAAAGAACGAGCTGGTCTGAACCCCCTTATTTTACAGCAAGGCTTACTAACTGCCTCTGGCATCTGCACTCCTGGGAAGGAGAAAATGCTGCACCTGCACCAGGGCTTGCACCAGTGGGATGCAAACAACAGGCAAACCAACACACACTTTGCAAGAGGCTTGTGAGGAAGAGCACGTCTGGCTGTGCTTTCAGCTGCCAGCACCAGCCTGCCCGGGCACGAGGGCTGGCTCCAGTGGACATGACAGCTCCAGCAAAAAATCACCAATAGCATTGATCACTCCTAAGGCAGCTTTTTGCCGTCTTCTCACTCCCAAATGCTGCTCCATGCTCCCTGACAGTGTGTATCCATCACACCCGACCCCACAGAGCCCTCTCCTGCAATTATCCTATTACACCCAACACACTTAAAAATTAATTAATGCTCCTCTGCACTAAGATGCCATAATTAAACCCTTTCTCTTTCCATTTAAGACTGAATCTAAATGTGGGTTTGGTGGCACTGCACTACGGTAACGCTCATGAAGACAACACTGACCTGAGACTGTTGCAGTGGGTTTTGGCCAAATATAATTGCCAAGGGCTTCCTACAACATCAAGATTTTGACCTTCAGCAATTTACATTTATAATCACCCCAGCTTTCAGCAATATTGGCTGAAACATACACATGGGTGATGATAGAGATCTCAAAGAGAAAAGTAAAGTCTTCAGGATTTTTTTCCCCCCAAATGAGCCTCTCTATCTTTCTCTCACAAATGCAGAGCAGTGACCCAGCCTTTGTGATTGACAGTGGAGAAGAATAAGATGATAATTTCCTGACCTTTAAGAAGCGTTTGCTGATCAGCACTAACTGCACCATTTCAGTCATCTTGTTACTTAGTGGTTTTGCTATAAAGTAAAAAAAAAGAAAGCTGAATTTTGCTCTTTACGGAATACCACAAACATTGTCGTGTTCTCAGTGCCAGCACCGCACGCCTTGAAAAGAAGGGGGTAGCCCTGGTTTGTTGTTTGCATTCTGCTCCTACTGAAGACAGGAAGGCTGAAAATACCTGACATCAGATTAATGTACATGCATAAGAGAAGTGGATTTATTAAGCTATGCTTAAAAAAAAAAGATCAGCTTTTGGCCAAAATAACCAGCACCTTTTTTTTATTCTTAATTTTTTTTTAATTAGAGCTCGAATAAAACACTAGTTAAAAACAGATAGTCCAAATCTAAAAAGCATTTAATTTGACTCCATGTAAACAATATATATATTTATATACCCATAGTCAGCCACACTAAGAAAGTTCATCTTCAGTGAGTCAGAACACGGGACTGCTGTTCACCTGCAGGCATAAAGACTTCTCTGAACCACCTAGAGTAGGTTCTGATCACACTGTGGTCACAGCAAGCTGGAAGTCAGTACTGACTGGCTCTCCAGGTGTTCAGCCAGGACCCGACACAAGCCATCATCTCTGGCTTGTGACACCTTTTACAGGGATGGGAGGGAATCAGAAGAGTGACCTTGAAACATAATGAGGTAAAATTAACAGAGAAGGCAGGAAGTAATACAGATATCTACCCTGCGGAAGGGAAGGAAAAGGAAGGTAAATCAAAAGTTCATTTCCACCACTGTGACTCTTACAAACCATGACCAAGGAACAAACCAAGACAACACATCTTCGTAGAATCAATAGCCTGCAAGAAGCATGAAAGCCTGGAGAGCACATCTCACATTAGTAAGTGACCACCACTCCTTGGTCAGCTGCCATGGCCCACCAGGCACCACAGCAAGCTACAGTGAAGGTTCTGAGTAGTTACTGAATTTCAACAGAGAACTAAAGTTCCTGTTTCTCCATTCCTTGATTTCTCATGAAGACAAAGCATTCCAATTTCATTCC
Source organism: Mystacornis crossleyi (assembly GCA_013400655.1). NCBI lineage: Eukaryota > Metazoa > Chordata > Aves > Passeriformes > Timaliidae > Mystacornis > Mystacornis crossleyi. The sequence continues at coordinate 14,908 of VYZQ01008968.1, forward strand.
GCATTTATTTCCACTCTGTTTGGAGGCTTGGTTTGTATTTAAAGAGCAAAAAAGTAATTGTAACCAGCAATCCTAGGATGAAACTGTTGCACCACACTTCTCTCCTTGATCTTCTGGCTGAGCTCAACCCGATGGCTTTTCTCCAGCATTAATTTTTTTTCCCCTCATTTTTTCTCTTTTTCTTCATGTTCTCTGTGCACAAAACTATAAATTATTATTTTGAGATTTTGCAATACAGGTTCATCCCATAACTGCCCTAAAAATCACAAGGAACTCATCAAACAATGCACCGCTCACCCAGACAGAGCATACTGTAGTCTCATCTGATGAGTCTAATTAAAGTTTTCAAAGTGGGATACACAAACTGATTATTTGCTCTACAGGGTTTCAGAAGGAGCAGAAAGTGTTTAAATCTCCTAAAATTAGACTTATGTGATTAAATGCCCTAATTGTGCTCCAAGTATTTTTAATTTCCCTTTTTTTAAAAAACTAAACATACATGTATTGGAGCAGGGGAGTGGTTTTTTTTTGTTTGTTTGCTTTTTTTTTTTTAAAAAGATAGCTATATTATTTTTTACTATATGTTTTACATAAATATTT
>VYZQ01008968.1:28486-65266 GCA_013400655.1 Mystacornis crossleyi
GTTAAAATGCTAAGTACAAAAGCTGATTAAAAATATCACATAAGGAGACTAATCAAAGCTTAAACATGACTTGCTTAAATTCACTCATAATAATTAAATTTGTTGTTAGAGTTGCCCAAGACTTGGATTTCCCCCTGACAACAGTAAAAACAGTTAAAAACCACTACATAGCAAGCTCATTGAGAGAAAAAAAGCTTTCCAGCAGTATAGGAGGGGTGTTCAGAGGGGCATAAATACTGCTTACAGTCTTAATATGTAAGGGCTATTTTGAGTGGTACTATCTGTTCCCTCTCTTTCTCCCACACAACGCAAGAGTTCTCAGGATGAGCAGCGCTACCAGAGTTAACAAAGCAGATCCAAACAAACGTTCATTACCTGTCACGTTCCTCAGTCCAGCACATCTGTCTATCCACTCCTGCTGTGTTTTCAAAGTTGGATGAAGATTATCTAAACCTGCATTTTCATCGGAAGGGGTAGAGAGCTGTCCCCAGCCATTGCTCATCCCTGTGCCAGAGGCTGGGCTCACACAAACATCTGGCTGTCTAGATTCGCAAGCTGATGCACAATTGAAAATTAACCCTGAAAAATAAGGCTGCTGACTGAAAACAGATTCAGGTCACTGCACAGCTGCCTGTAAGTCAGGGTTGGCAGAAGCAAAGGAGAACACCAAAGTATGCAGACAAGGAGCAGCAGTGGCTGGTTCAGAGATGGCATGGACTTAGATGAACTTGGCCTGTCAGCAAACTGCACCCTGAAATCAATCCCTACATTGCTCATGAGGCCCCAGCTCCCAGGGATGTCAAGTTTGTTACATCTCTTACTTCATAATGTGTGTTTCTGGAACAGCCAGGAGCCCCTACTCAGGGAAGTGGGGGGCAGAGCTTGGTCTTCCACCTGCCTTCCTCCTCAAGAATTCCTATTCAATCTCCGCTGCTCTGTGCCCCATTCATGGTAATCAAAATTATCTTGATCCCTATAGATTAGTATTTGGAATAAATCATTTTTGTAAAACTTCTCAGACTACATAAAAGCACAAATCCTCCTTTCCTTTTGGTACAGCTTCGCTTGAGGACATTTCTCTTAGGGCCACATGCAGCATAATGAATCCTTTTTCGTTGCACTTACGCAGTCAACCTTCTCTGGTTTAACTGGTTTGATATAAATGGGACATTCAGCACAAGTTACCAAATACAAGTGTGTGAGATTAATGTCAGGAGACAAAAAATTGTTGTCTGAGTTGCATTTATTATCATAAGACTATCAGTTGGTCATCAGCTCATTAACTAATGATTACTGTCTTCCAACCTGAGATCTCTCGAGATTCTGCCTGAATACCATAGGTCCCTTCTGGTTAGCAGATTTTTTTTTAAAAACCTAAATGTACAGACAGAAGACAAATAGCAGAATTTGGAAGAAAACTGTAGTTTGAATCACAAGGTACTTCAGCCATCTGGCTCTGTGCAGGTTGACCATCTCACAACAGAGACACAATTACAACAAATACAAAATGAGGGACAGTCATGGTGGGACATCTAACCCACAGACTGTCCACAAAACTGTTTCCCTCAAAGGTCTTTCTCGGTGCTCAAGCAATAACTCCGGAAGTGTGTTAAATGGGATGAAGCTCACTCCAAGGAAGGGAAGGTCTAAGAAACAGACACTATAGAAACATAGCCACTTTCTAAGTAGGTCCTATGTAAGCATAATTTTAGAGGCCTGGTGGGAATAGGTATTGTTTTGATCCATATGTGAAAGCAATAGACAGAGAATATGCAAATGAAGTTTAAGATTATATTTTTATCACATTTCAAGGCTTTAAGATCTCCACATGGTGAGGTCCACAGGGTATGCGTAGCAGATAATTCAAACAAAAAGCCAGAGGAAAAAAATTCACTTTCCAATTTCAGAAAATAAAAATAATCAGAGAGCAATTATCAAAAGCTTGAGCTATTTTTTCCATTTGAAAATAGAACAAAGCAAGGGTTGATGAGTGAGTGGTTAAAATTAATGATTCAGGCTTAACCTGCTTTAGAGGAGATAAACTTGAATTTAAAACAGTTTTGTAAAACGGGGCATGAAGTTGCCAGTCACCCAGTAAGGAAGGGCTTGCCTCTTATTTGATTACTGACATGAAAGTCACTAAATCCCAACTCTCCTGATGAATCACTGAGAGTGGGTTAAGATAAGCCACAACTCTATATTTTTTGTTTCTTCAAAGTTTTGTGTTACAGTCCAATAAACAAGATTTCTCTTGAGTCATCAAGCAGTCAGCTATCAGCATTAGATTTATTCTTGTTTGCTGAAGAGCATTAAGTGCCACCATCACTTAAGCCAAACAACTTAGCTCATTTTTGCTGAAGTAGACAAGAAATATAACTTGTTTTAACAATGGAAGAGGGCTGTATTTTTAAAGCTAGCATATAGCATACTTGTGGTAAAAAAATCAAGAAACCTTGATCCTTTTTGAGCATCTCTTTCTTACTGAGCCTGGGAAAGCAGTAAATCACCAACTCATCTGGATATCAGAGTCTATATCTGAATGGATCAATTTTCTTGATTATATGATTTATAGCCATTTACTACCATAGCTTGTAATCTACACCTGTTTGTCCACAACACTCGCAGCAGTGCAGAGTGGACCAAGAGCATCTATACAGATTTAGCTCTACAGGGGATTTTTGATAGCTGTCAATATCTTATATGGTAATATCATTTCCAAGCAACTAAATCCTAGACAAAAGCTGGCACTAGGCCCTTGCTGGGAGTGAGAGAAGCTATTAAACATACATCAAACCAGCTGCCATGCAAACCTAAAACACAAGAAAAAAAATGTACAAATAGATTTGTAGAAAATGTCAGGGGGAAAAAAACCCAAAACCAAACAAAACCCAGTGGTTTGAGGCTAATAGCAACCACAAGTTTCTCACAGTACATTCATATGCAATAACAGCCTTCAGCGCTAACAGCATCTGCTCTCTGGCCTTTCACAGTTTAAAATGCAAGTAGGTCCTTCAGAGCGAATCAAGGCAAAGAGAGCAGAAACAATTTCTAAAAAGGAGTAAAACAGTCTGTAGCTGTTAATCATTACCACACTTTTAGAAGAATAGTGAATAACCAGCTCTTTTGATCCTGATTAATTTTTACCAGATTTTACTCAAATGTATAATTTTACACAAAAAGTGTGCAACCTATCTGGGACCTAGTTCTCAAAGGTGACAATGCAGCTTCATGTTCATGCAAGTTGCATGTCAGTGGAAATCAGGTGTGTTAAACACCTTTCTGGATTGGGAACCTGAATGCAGGCAGACAAGAGGTACCTCTCTCACCCGTTTATCCATTCACCAAATTTACTCTGTGGGTGCTTTGTCAGATCTCAGCCTTGTTAGGAAACGTGTTCTTTCTCACAGATGATCAGCTCTTTGTAGATATTGCCATTTTTGCAGTAGTCTACTCTATCGCTGGTGACAAGTAAGGAAGGCTGTGGCATCCCCTTTACTGGAGATACTCGAAACTCGTCTGAACATGGTCTGGGGCAACAGCCTGCATTTTGCTCTGCTTAAGAGGGACCAGATGACCTTCACAGGTCATCTCCCTCGCAATCTCAACCACTCAATGATTCTGTAATGTGCAACCTCCTCTCAGGCACCTGCAGAGGGATCTATAGTTCTGAATTACAGAAAGAGGTTGCCAGAACAGAATTAACTTCAGAGAAGCAGGAGTCTCACATACAAGCTACGCAGCAAGGAAACTCTGTCCTCAGGCCCAGTCTTTCTCAGGGCTTAAATACCTGTATCAGTTTGGGATTTACAGGTTTTCCAGATCACAACAGATTATTTCTAAAGCAGAGTAGGAGCCATTTCAGACACTGCCTGGGAGCAGCAAAAGCCCCCTCTCTTTGTACAGTAATATTGCTGCCTGAGCATCCTGGCTGCACTGCAGGCAGGACTTCTGCACATCTGGCATCAGAGAGGATTCAAATCCACACACCTACGCTCCTAAAGCTACTGGAGTTTTGCCGATGTTTAGAGGGAGAAAGATCTTTAGCCTGTCAGAAGCCACATTGTTGGACCAGAGCTGTGCTTGTTCTTGTGATTGAAAGAAACCAGCAGTGTTTTTGTAGAGATGGGAAGAGCCGTTCCCACTGCAGCATCATTAGAGCAAGATGCTGAGAAGGAAGTGGCTGGCTGGCTCATGCCAGGTCTCTCACTTCCCAGAGATGAATTTCATAACCACCAACCAACTCCATATACATGGGGGCAGGATGCCACTGCCCCTCTTTTACCCAATTGTTTGGGCAAGAGTGCCAACAACCACTGTTTCCAGAAGAACTTCTGGGTACCAGCTGCTAACTTGCGGTCATAGAGACTGACAGATATGACAGAAATTCTATAGCCCACAAGCACACTCATCATTTGGGTCCCAAAGGAGGCTTGGAAATGTCTGAAAATTACCCTTTAGGACTTAGGCACCTAATTTTGCTAAACTCTAAATGACTAAACCTTTTTGTATTTCTCTGAGATATGACTGCAGGTAGGGACGTATGAATTAGAAAAGGCAAGAATGAGAACAGATTAGTATTAAAAAAGCAATATCATATAGGAGAATATGAATTATGCAATTCCTTATACTTTATTCACTCACTTTATTTGGCATTCTGCAGTGATAAATCTTGAGGGAAGACTGTTAGTACCATTGGGGGACAGAAGTCTGGACAACTGAACAAGATTGGTTGTGCCTTTGGAGAAACAAATATTTCTGCACGTCACTGTTCAAACCTGGCAACTGAAACAGACAAAGCTACCAAAAAGAGATAACTAGAATAATGGCTATTAAATAATGGCATATCCATACCATTTTTAAACTCTATATTTAAAATTCACCTATTTTCAAGCAGAATACGATCTTCCCAATGTATCAAATCTTACGTTTTTCACTAATAATGAACAGTCTACATTTAATCTTGACTCCATTAAATGATCTTTCTTTTTCTTAGCAATGGCCATAAAGAAACATTGTGCTACTAAAGCTACCCAGATTAATTTGTGAGGATGGCAATACAAAGATACTGCTCCAGAAAAAACTTTAACATTTACCGAAGTCACTCACAGATTTTTAGTTCCAGTCAGGAAGATTATGGCTATATAGCCTGGGCTGCTATGAAGCACCAGTGACAGACAAACAATTTCCGCTTCAAATCCCTAAATTCCTGTTGAGACACTTCCTCACTTTCCAAGGGCTGTGTAGATTTACAGTTTTTATGGTATATTGTGTGACACAGTGGCTGTTAGCCCTTTCTGTTAAATATGTACCCCATGCGCATAAATAGAGGGTCTGTATAGACACATACATGGGTCTCAAAATGGGCTGTAAATTAAGCAATCTTACATCTTTGAGAAGAATCAATTGGATGTATACTGGAAGTCTACTTGAAGAGTCCTTCTCTTCCCTTGGCCCACCCCCAAACTGCACCAATTAATTGTGACCACCTCATCACCTGGGGCAACATTGTGACTTTATCTTCTTTGTAAAACCTGGGCCACAGGGGCAGGACACAGGCCTTGTCCATGTCTTCATAAATACATCTCCACCAAGGTGCTGTATCCCCTGGATCAGCATTCCATTGCCATTAAGGGATCTGTGCGTCCTAATACCTCAAAGGATACCACAAAACATTTTTCCTAGAAATATAACTGCAAAATAAGCCTTTGCATCACTATGGCAGGAACTTAGGCTGAAACCAGCTATAATATTGTCATAGAGTAGAGTAGTTGTAAGCTTCTGGCTTTCCCTAGGTAATATCCTTTGGACCATGAGCTGCATTGAAACTCCAGGCTTTCCAGAACTGAAGGCGAGATCAGTCTTCATGAACAAGTGTGGTGGGGTAGCTTTGACAAACAGCCAAACTCCCACCCAGCTGCTTGTTCTCTCCCTGAGATGTTCACACCTCCAGCTTGTTCCTGTCCCCACAACTGAACTTATTTTACAGGGGAGTTAATAGAAAGAACAGAAATAAAAAACTTGTAGAGTGAGATAAAAACAGGGAGATCACTCGCTGTTACAAACTCAGCTTGGTGAACATTAACTTAATTTGTTGCCTACTGATTAGGGTGGCAGGAAACAAAAAGATAAATTCTTGAACAGTATCTTTCCTCCCCCCACCTTTCCCACAACCAACCTCCTTCCTTCTCTCCTGCCTCCTCTACCCATACCACGAGGTTTGGGTGTAGATGAGGATGAATGATTATGGTCAGTACACAGCAGTTCCTAACTGCTACTATCTCCTCCTGACATCTTCCCTCTGCTCTGGCATGGCTTTCCATGGGCTACAGTCCTTGTCAAGGAAGTCTGCTCTGGCATGGTCTCTCCCCAGGCTGTGGTATCTGTTCTGGCACCTGGAGCACCTTCTCCCCCAGCCTCGTTGTTGTACTCAGTTTTTCACTTTTTTGCCCTCCTCCTCTGCCTGTCCAGTATTTTCTGCTCTTTCTTGAGCACATTTTCCCAGAGGCACCACCAGTTTGGCCGAGGGGCTCAGCTGTGTCCTGCAGTGAGTCCACTGGAGCCATGTCACACATGGGCAGACCTTGGTCTCTTCCAGTGGTCACCCCTGCTGCTGACACCCTGCCGTGGTCACCCAGGACAACAGGAGGCAGAAGGAGGCAGCACCTCGCTTCCAGTTTCTGCACCACCTGACTGTCAACACCTGCTTTGGGCGTTTTGGTATGTACAAGATTGAGCACTCATTTCTGAAATCTGCCGCTTGTGAGGCACTGGAAACACTGGCAGAGTGTGAGGTTTTACTACATAAAGCCTTCTAAGAAAGAAATGAATTAGAATGAAGAATGGAGTTATTTGGAGAGAATGTCCTTGCTGGTTTTGAAAACCTGCTGTGTAACTGGGAGAAATCCAGACTTGCAGACAGCAGAAATGGAGAAGGAGCTGGTGAATCTGCAGTGTCAGAAAGGAGAGGAAATGTCTTCCCAAAAAAATGCAAACTTATTGGCACTTCAGTAGAGAACATGAAAAGATTTAAATTTCATATATTTAAATGATTCTGAAATGTACAGGGTGGAGACATCAGGAGTGCATATTCCCACACTGAAAACAGATGCCTTATTCTGCAAATTACCTTTATCATCCATACGTGGAATAAATCTCCTTGTACTGCCTTCTGTCACAAGGAACACTGAGCTCCAGTGAGTCTTTTGAAGGCATCAGTGTTTCCTCAGGTGAAACTTGGCAAATGCTATTGCTATATATAACATCTGCTAGATAGGAAACCCCCTCATCTTGATGCGATCATATATTTTGCATCATAGCAAAGAAAAATCTCTAAATCTGAAGAACAAGACTGAGATGGAAGAGACTGGTGGAAGCACTGCTCTGTATCTTAGAGATTTAGACATGTTTATTACAGAATTTTCTTAGTCATACGAAAATACCACATAGGGAGCTTAATTTCACTCAGTTTTTCAGTACTAGACAACATTTGAAGGCATTTCAGGCATCATTGTGGAATGAAATAAAAAGAAATAATTACTGGTCTGTGATTAAAACATTAAAATGTTGCAGCTAGAAATCAGTTATTATTCTGATCACTTTAAACCCTTTTGTAGGACTGGAGCTAGAGTCTGACCACAAAATTCCGCACTTTTGAAGACTGTCCAGTTCTCAGAAGTATGAAAATTCTCAGGGAAGAATCTGTTTGGGTCTCTAAAGGCAAGCTAGAGTTTAGGTTTGGTAGTATTCAAACAAACAAAAAAAAAGGCTCTCTCAATTTTCTAGCTGTAGACAATTTCTCTCAGGAAAATTCAAATGAAGTATGCCTGCATCAGTTTTCCAAAGGCTTTATTCTTTGCTCTGCCCTACTTTTCATTTCTTCTCCTCAAGTAATGTCCCCAGGTTTTTCTGCTTCATTCTCATCATGATTTTGTTTAGCAGTGGTCTTCCTACAGCAAATTCAAATAGTGCTGCTGTTTCTCATCCAAAACTGAGAAGGTCTCTAACTACTTTAAGACCAAGGAAAACTGGATAGTCAGTCCTGGTTATGCCCTGGAGACTACCCATGGGCAGGTCATCTAAATGGGAGCATACAGAATGAAATCATTCCAGTCCTCTCCAGGGCAACCCCATACAGATCGGTGTTCCCAGAAACACACCTGTCTCTTTCCAATGCCATACAGCCTGACGGGAGCCAAAGACACACAGTGCTTGATCACTGACTTGAATGAGCACTGAATCCAGAGACGTGATTTCAAGAATAATAACAAAGAAATGTAACATTTGCTTCTAAATATTTTTCCTTTACTACCTGGAAAGGAAGTTCTAGCACTCGTGCTTCTTTCTTTTCCATTTTTAAATCCTTAGCAGTATAAGTAAAAGCTTCACAGCTTTGGGCTCAGCAAGAACAAGATAAACATTATACACAATTTTAGGATCTCTGTGGCTTTCATTTAATCCTCAATATGTAGGTTTTGGCATTCAAAGTCAAACAACATTTCTAAGATTAGGAACTGGAGAGAAGGAGACAAAAAGCAAGATAAAACAAGCTGAAAGTTTCATCAGAACAAAGCCAGAGGTGAGTAAAGGTGGGGTTGTGAGCTGTTTTCTTCCAAACATCTGCTAAGGCTGAGGCACTGATTGAAAACAACTGCATTTGAGCGGCTGCTCTGACTGCAGTAATTAGTCCTACAATCACTGCGTGCAGGTGTTTAATTACCGAGGTCCTGCTAGCGACATGGTTTTATTGAATTGGCGTCGTCCTTTTGTGGCCTTCACTGATGTGTGTTCAGACTTGATGGGATGGTATCCACGAGAGAGCACATCTTTGACCTTCAGGGTTTATTTCAGCTGTCTGAAAACACGTGGCCTCACAGGCGAGCATGAGCCCAGGTCTGAGCACCACGGGAGCAAACAGGCTGTGCAAACAAAGGTTACCCACTAAGGCACCTCCTGGGGGAAGCAGGGATTCAAGTTAACTCCTGTCTTCCAGGACACACATTACCCTTTAAGTAGCTATTCCAAGATCAGGATTAGAATTTTCCCTCATTCAAAGCAGCACTGAAACTACGTGCACTTTGCAAAGCCATTTTAGAAGTTTGGTTGTTATCTCACATTAGAGCAAAACTGGCAGGACAAACTACACAAAAAAGTTCTTTGCTAGTTTCCATAAAACAAGAATAAAAGTATAATCTGTTTACTACTTTAAACCATCTCTTAAGTGTCTAAAAAAAGAGCTCCTTTTTAAACAACCATTTATAGTCAGCTTCACATTTCTTTCCCAGAAGAACAAAATTCCTATTCCAATGTTATGAACAAAACAATCTTCACGCTGAGACTGACAACTACATGCTTAAAGAGTGGTGCAACCACCTTCACTTTCACAGCAAAAATAAACAATTGTTTATGAGGTTTGTTATTCTCTCCTCAGGAAGGCAGGTGATTTGAAAGAAACAGTGAGTAGAGTTGGCCCAGTGGAGTAAGCAACATTCTCAAAAATTTCTGCAAATGAAATCCAATGTTCACTACCATTTGTGATGAGTCTTTGTGTATTCCTCTCTCTTTCCTTTCTACATATGCTTCCAGTGACCACAACTGAACTTCCGAGACCTTTCCTCAGGGATTCAATCCCGAGAACAGAAGAAGTACACTTCCCTGAAGATGTTCACACCAGAAGTTCCAGCACTAAACTCAACACTTCTGTCAGAAGTACAATACACTTTATAAAGACATCTAACCCTGCCTTGAACAATGGTAGACCCATCACATCCAACAGTAAGTTGTCTCCTTAATTACTTTCACTTTCAATCTCGTGCAACACACACACTCCCAAAAATGTATTGTGATGGTGTTATCCCCTGAACCAGTCCCCTCACTACTGCAGGCTAACTGCTAATCTTCAGACCCAGTGCTCTCCTCCTTATGCACAGATTTGGCCAGGCTGAGCAGCAGCTGACACTCAGCTTTCTCACCTTTTAAAGCATTTACAGCAAATTTATGATCCTCTCTCACCATGTGCACAAGAATATTGGAGGCATTTTTATGAGAGGAAGGCTGTCAATCAAGATCAGTTCTTTCTGGAAAGGATGTGATTTAATCAAATGGGAATTAATCCAGGGAAGCCTTACAAACCAAGCTATGAAGGATGTCAAATATGACAACTTGGTGTCTCTGTCACTGGTGTGAAGTTGCAGGCAGAGCCCTGAGCATGTGAAGCCCATGATGAATGGACGCCTAATCTACACCCCATCTCCATGCTGTCAGCTTCAGTGTGCCCTGGGATGCCAGAGACAGAAGGCTCTTCTCCTGGCTGTCATTTTTTGGCCCTCAATAATCTCAGATGGTTAATGAAAGCTGGAGTGGTCTCCTCCTGACAGGCATGACATTGTTTTCTAAGGGCTGTTCACGCAAAACCTGCTGCCAGAACTACCCTGACCATAAAATAAACAAAACCCACAACTGTATGTATAGTGTTGGCTTTATAAATCTGCAACAGAAGCAGTGAAGTCTGCAGCTCTTGTTTTACTCCTAATAAAAGAAAAACATCACCTGGTGCTGGAAGGAGCGGAGTAACTACTGCCATGAAACTGAAGCGTATGCTGCCAGAAGTTTGCTCCATCCTGACCAGTAAAATTTCTGGAGACACACAGGATTCGTACAAAATGTACTGGTAGAAACATCAGGATTAATTCTGCAGAACACACGAGAGCAGTGCTGTGTTTTCACCCCAGACCAGCCCAGAAGGTGCTCTGTGTCTCCTCTTGTATCAGCACCAGCCTTCATCCACGCAGGGACATTCAGGCACAGGTTGTGATGAGGAGAGCTGCACTGGCAGCGTCCCTTACATCACCCCTCTACCCACAGGGCATGTGCTCTGTGGACAGGACTGAGAAGGACAGTGCTGGACACAATTTGCCTGGAAATTGCTTTCTGTTGCAATAAGCTGCACCACACAAAGAGGTTTGATGATGGAGCGCAGTGGGAAATCTGAGCTGTCAAAGGGCTGAGCAAGGCTCACCCGGACAACCTCTCACCCACGGATGTGGTCACTTCCTAAACGTAAGAGTTTTACGTGACCTCTGTCTCTCCCAATAAAAGCAACAACTCAATACACAAAGCAGGACCTTTGTTTTTATTCGTCAAGATTTCAGAAACAAAAATACAGGTCTGAGCAATTATCCTCGGAGAAAAAGCAACAGCAAAACTGGAATGCATTAGCCATAAATGAGGCAATTAAGTCTAACCTTTGCTAACCTGGCAGGTCAGTGGTATAAACAGTATGCTAGGAGTTATTTGGGTCCTATAGATGTCCTTTAAAAAGCCAATTATCTTGAAATGAGTGACTCTGTCAGATGACAATATAGCAGTCCTTCAGAAAGTGCTGGGAGGGGGGTGTGAGGGGGTGTCTCTCTGCCTAGGCCCACATGCAGCTTTCCAGTATAATTGAACAGCTCTTGTTCAGAGGAAGGCAAAGGTTTCTTTCAGTGGAAGGTCTTTGAAATTAATTACGCTGCCTCTTACTGAGGAACAGTAGGGCATGCTTGCTTGGATGCTATGTCAACATATGAGTAGGTTACTAAGCCAGAAGAAAAAGGTACAAATGCAAAGCAAAAAACGACAGGGAACACAGCAAGATGCATGAGAGTGCCAAGTCTCAAAAATGCCAGGATGAGACAAAACACAACTATCTCAGCTTGTGTTACTAAAAAAAGAAAGCACTAAAATGGCTGTCAGGGCACATACACAAACAGTGGTTATGAAGCATGCTCATCCAAGGACAGGAACAGAAGGGGAAAGGAGAGCCTTGATTTCAGTTTGGCTTTATAAACAAAAATGCACATTGCTATTGCACTACATGCTATTTCAGAAAGAGCAGCACATCAGTCATGCGACCTCTCCAGGTGACATGGCTGACCTCACAACAGCCATCTCTGTCAAGTGATGGAGGGGTTTCCAGGTCTCTATACAGATTTGGGCTCAATTATTTTGCCTCATCCCTGATTTATTTTTGAAGTTCATGAAACAAACTAAAACTACACTGCCCTTCTCAGATTCAGCAAGGGAGGATCAGGAAAACCTGAAAGAAAGGCAATAAATGACGTTTACCTGCCATCTTTCTTCCTATCTACTGGCCTCTCCTCTCTCTGCTGTCTCGCTCACTCCCATCTTGCCTCATCCTCACTTGCCCCAGTGCTCTGAGCATGCATCCCATCTGTCCTTCCCTTTCACTGTCCAGCATTCTCAAGCAACCAAGACTGTAAAAGGGCACCAGAGACCATGTCATGAGCTAGCACGGGGATACAAGCCAGCGTGTGCCATGTGGGAACACATCCAAAGGATGTTGCTGCTGCTTGTTTGGGATGGGCCCTGATTATCTGCATGATGGTCAGGGGACTCATGATGCTCTTGGGGACTCATCTTGTCCAGACCACCTCTTTCTGCCTGTGCAGGATGACAGGCTGGTTCTCACTGGCCCCAGTGACACACAAGAGCCATTGCACATGAAGAGCCTCTAAAGCCGTACAACGCCAGTGCTGTCTGGGGTGATGAAATTACGTACAAAAGCGCCATCGCTGGTGTAGGCTCCTCTCTGTGCAGAAACATGACTTCACAGGCCAACAAGAGAGAATATGAAAATCTATAAAGCAGCAGCAGAGAGCAGGGAACAATCAGAAAAACATGAGATCCTAAAACAGTGAAGTACTGCAAAATAATTTTATGCTCAATTTTGACACAACAGACTGTATGGCTAAGTTTTAGAAAACAAAACATGACTGTCACAGCATCTGAAGAAACTGAAACAAACAGCAAAATTAACCACATCCATCAGCTCTGTAACTATCTCATACAGCCCAGCCCCAAAAAACCTTTTAATATTCATTTATTAGTTTCCCACCCCAAATCCAGATTACATCAGAAGACTGTTTTCTCCCGGAAGGCTGTAAAGGACACACTTCACTCACACCCCAGCAGCCGCTGTTGTGTAACAGCAGCTTCTCTCTGTGCCAGCCTGTTACACAGGTGACCTGGACAAAAAGCATCTCCTGGGGTATTGCACATTTAATGAGCTGGGGACTCTTAACAAAAACAAATTTTGCAAATTTTATATTTAATAGAGCTTTCAATATAAGTAACTAAAAGGCACAGGCCATTAATTAAGCTGCTTTTTTAGGTTGATTGTATTAGCAGAATTCTCTGGTGATCTGACAACACATTACCCTTTACTTAATAGCAGCAACTCTTGGGGTATCTGATCAGACATTCATAGAGCTTTACAATTCCTTTTCTAAGAAAAAACATCTCCAGGGAAAGTAATCCTGTGGTCCTTCCAAAGAACTGTAAGACAAAGAGCACACTAAGCTCTTCTCAGCAACACCGGTCTCCTCTGTTATTAACTTCCCACTCAGTCTACTTAATGCACACCCCACTGACACTGGACCCAGAAGCTTGTTTCTTGGAGGTGTTTAAACAAAGCCTTACCAATTCATCTCTGTTCCCATTGCTACATTTCTTTCATTCAATTAACTGCTTAGGTCTGTTTTTTCCCCTCATTTATGTTATCATGGCAGCGGTTTCCATACAGCTCAAGCCACCTTCTGTTCAATACGTCACCAAAGTCTCAGTGTTGCTCTCAGCTCCGTGTTGACTCAGTCCCGCTGAGACAGCCCAAGATTAGGTCTGCTCACCCTGGAGCCTGGACACGTGCTTCCATCGACTCAAAAAGGGAAAAACATTAGTACAGACGGTAAAAAAACTTACAGTCTCTGTTTAGCACTTTTGAAATCAATAAGGGCTCTGTCTCAGATCTGACCTTCAATCATGTACACAGGACAACCACAAAAAAAACTGCCAAAGTCTGAAGGTTACTAATAAACACTGCAAGTAAATCTCAAACACCTAAGAGCTACCCTTTGGAAAACAGCAGAAAATGTGGAAGGCAGACCTAACCTAGGTGTTTAGCATTGCTTGTGCTACAAGTTCAGCAGAGCAGACTTTCTTATTTATGGATGATGTGTGAATCAGTTCCTTCTGCCATATAAGATTTACCCATTTCAGGAAACTAGCAGAAACATGAAAAATAAAAGGCCCATGGAAAAAAATTTTTTAATTATTTTCTTTGGAAAATAAAAACTGTGTTTGATTCTACCTCAAAGTAGCTGCTTCTTCAGCACCTGGCAACAAATCCTACTCTTCTGAAGTCATGGCAAGGCTTTTATTGACAAGCACCATAAAGATGGTGTTCACAGGTCTGTCTTCACACACATGCCTTATAGTCTGAGATTTCTCTCTTCCCTATATTCTGCATTCGGTTCAGCTTCTTTTCACATGGAAAAAGTGACCACAAGAGTTTAGACATCCTGGCACTCTTGTGCTTGCACATGTAGTATTCAGACACAGTTCTCATTAGATATTGTACAGAAATAAGCTTGATATTTCAAAGATTACCTTTACAGCCTTGGTACCACTGCTCCCTTTGCACATAGCACATCTCCACTCCTTTTGTTTTTATGGTGCTTCATGTGATGTTCAGGATCTGCAGACCTTCAGCATCCTCTCCCTGCTGATTCTACCCATGCATGACCCGTGCCTGCTGCCCCTTCTTTCAGAAGCTGGAGAAGTCTTTCTGCTCAGAGAGGTTTCTTCAGCACCACAGTCCGTCCAAACCTACCATCTCATGTTTGACCATCTGAATTCCCTCAAAACAGCCTCTACACTGTTTTTTCTTACAGTCTACCATGAATACTCATCTTTCATTTAGCTCAGTTCCTTAGATACTGCCTGCATGGGAATCCAAACAGATCTACACTGGCCATCCAGTCTTTCATACTAATTTAACTCACTCTCACTCTTCTGTGCATATTCTTCTTTCGCAACTCATTTATCCCATTTCTCTGTTTTTAATGTCTCTTTACAGCTATTATCAATCCAAATATTTTTTCTCATCCTTTTGAAGATTTTAAGTATTCTTTGCTGATTAATTACATGTTGCTCAGTTGGTTTTGGCCAAAGACCCAAATACCAGGTCAAAATCAGCACACTGTAACATCATAGCCTATCCCTCCCTCCTCATTTGTTAACAGGACTTCTCACCAGCACTGTTTCAGGATACCAACCCCATTCCCCATGATAATTAATGCCCATTTATGAAGTCCTCCTGCTGCTTAAACTCCAGGAGGACTGTCTGTGTAGTCAGTGCGTATGAGTTCTTAACTCCAACTGCACACAACAGCCAGAAGATGGATGGACGCTGGTGTTGAACTCTCTCAGGGGCGAACAGTTTTGACCTCTCCCTGGAAATCTCCCAGCTTCAGAAGAGATACCAAGCAGACCTGTCACCTGGAAGAGTTAAACACATCATGGCAATGGGTAGCAGAAGGTACCTCAAGTACCAGGAGAGAGAAAACTGGCGAAGAGGAATAGAAACAAAAATAAAAACCATTTTATCTGAAAGACTCTCAATCAAAAGCAAATCTCAACAGCAATGCCCAGAAATCACAATGCTCCCTTAATATAGGATTCACGGTGGCAATTAAACTGAAGGGAAAAACATGATACAACATTTGAGTTTGGAATTGTAACAAGTCTTTGCCTTTAGGTCTATACCAAACCCAGTTTGCATTCATACAGGAAAACTAATCAAGGATTGGAACTACCTCTATTCATCTGTTTGGGTTATTCTTGCCTCATGGTGCTGTAACAGACACAGAACTCCCGATTCATTTTTCCCAACAAAACCCAATGATTGCCTGTTTATTTCCACACTCAAACCTGAAATAAAAACAAGGATCCCACACACTCCTTGTGCAGCCTCTACAAAGGGACTCTTTCCTGGAACAAATTACCGTAATATGGATCTTCTAAGGCAGGGACTCAGCAAACAAAAAAAAGCAAGGGTTATGATCTCCTTTTCTTTTTTATGTACTGGAAAGGCAGAACAAATGGTTTATTTTGCTGGATGTAAGACTTCTTTCTGTATAGCATTTTCGTCAAAAAAAATCAGGTATGTTACATCTTTACTCCAAAACAACCCAGAAATATCAGGTAAGAAATAGGGTTCTGTGTGTTTAGCACTGACAGCTTTTCTTCCATTTGCCAGGATTTTAAGATAAATCCATTTTATAACCTGCAAAAGAGAACTGTAAACAATCTTAAAACAAAGAATTGCCCTGCCTCAGTTAATCAAATTCATTTGTTTATAATGTGTGATCCTGCTAGTACTCTAGTCTTTCATTAAAAAAATGGGGTAGGCAAGATAATCTCACGTTATGAAAAGAAACAAAAGCAGAAATTCCAGACGTCATTTCAGCACATCTTAGAAAAGCAACAAGAAGCTCTACTTTTTCCATTTTCAAAGTGATTACATCAGTAATTTAGGAGCTGCACCATCATTTCCAAATGCATTATCTACAACAGGAAGCCTCAATTAAATCAGTTATTAAACCTAATTAATTAAAGTTGCATGATTTCTACACAGGTGTACTTGTTTTTGTTCAAGGGACTCTTACTTACTCTTGGTCCCTTTTCTAATCAGCCTAAACAAAATCAATATATGAGAGTTGATACCGCCTGTTGGTAGTTGAAGGATGAATTCCAATCCATTTAATTACAATTAATTTGGAAACACTTTACTATAGAAAGCCTACTGAAACTGCCTTTTTCTCTGAGAATCAATAATTTCACTTGAAAATGGGGAGGGCTGAGAGGATACATCCCTTCACTCTGCAGTATTAAATGACTAATTAATGTTTTCTAGGTAACATTTTAAGTTAAGAGAAAAAGGAGAACTTAGATGGTAACAACTTGTCAGAGCTTGAGGAAAAGCTCCTGTCACACAAATGGCCACAGCTGTTTAGCCAACACCAAGAACTCCCACAAGTGGCTCCATGCAAAGCATAATACAGAAAGGTTTGCCGTAGTTTTGACTCATCTTCCCTCTCTTCCCACTCACATCCCACTAGCTTTTCTAAGTATTTTTCATTTGGCTCTTCCATTCAACAGCTCCTTCAGTTTTTTATCATGTCTCCTGCATTCATTCCTTGTCCCCTTTATATTCTCTCTTGTCCTTCTCTCCCTTTGTCTCCCACCTTCTCCCAGTTTTTCTCTTCCAAGACAATTCCCAGCCATTTTAAATGTGACTGCTCAGCAGTCAAGTAAAAAGGGAAAACCCAGGCACCAAGGGAACCTTACTGCCTAGGTCTAACCTGAAATAGACTGACACTGAAGCAATTAAAATGTAATTTTATGTAATAAGATGATTTATTCATTAGTACAAGGCAGGGATAAAAGCTTACAGATGATGAGAGAAGCAGGTTTGTTACAGCTGTCAGTTCCACCAGAAAAATGTATTAGTCATTTAATTTCTTTTTTTTTTATTAAACACCAAAAGCATCCTATAATTACATGTATGTGCCCTTCCTTATAGGAGATTTTGCACAGAGTTCTTTATTTTCATAATGAAAGAAGAACAATTAAAGTGTCATGAGATGATTGGTCTGTCAGTGAGTTTGATTGACCATGTACCACAAAAAAACGTATTTTTTAAATAAATAGTAAGATACTGGAATCAAAATACTCATACTTTTTCATAGAAGAAAGGTTAACAATTATCAGGTACCTTTGCCAAGAGACCTATTTGAAGATTCAGATGGTTTCTTTTCACGGACAGCTGCTTTAACAGGAGTCAGCTCTTATTTCCTTACTGCTTTCAAAGCAATTTTAGCATAGAAGTCTGGTTATCAACATCCAGAGCACTTCTGAAGTTGGGCTTCCAACCCATGCTGATTAGTCCGGGCAAAAGATTGCCAAGGAAGGCATCTGCATCACTGATGACATGGAAGAGAATAAGAACGTCAAGGCTTTGGTTCATCATCTCACACACCAGCCACAAGGCCTGGGACACTGCAGAAAGCAAAGAGCACTCTGCTTCATCTCTCAGTGGTCACAACTGGAGAGCACACTTCCCACTTTGCAGTACCTCCTGGTAGAATTCATGGTGGATAGGAGTACTCAAGCTTGTTCCTTTCCTATCTGCTGGAGAACAGGAATGCTTAGTCCTCAGCAAAACCATAGCTGAACAATGATTCAATACTTAGTGGGACTTAGCTGGCAGCAAAACATGGCAGAAAGGATCCTTGCCTAGTACCAAGTTTCCCAGGTCCCATGTCATTCCACTTTCCCCCCTACTTCCCTTCTGCCCCCCAAAGATTTGGTGTTCTTCAGAATTTGAAATTACAGACTAGACACCAAAGAAAGGTGCTTATCACAGAAACGCTGGTGATGCTTCACTTTAGGCAAGATTCTCAACCTGCATCAACCAGACCCTGTTTCTGCTATTTACCACTCAGCAGTGGAGAGCAGGAGCACCACCACTGCGCTGTTATGGGGGGACTGGGTTGTTTTTATGTGTCAGATCTCAGTAATTATATTAGCATGTGTGGACCTGTTAACGTTTCAGACACCAAGATGAAACCACAAAGAGCCAGCTCATGATAAAAAGGGAGGCTACTGGTGTCCTGGTCCTCCCCAGGGCTGTTCTTCCTGGAGTGGGGTGGCCATCTTTTCTCCTGTTCCCCTCCATGACTTGCCAGCACAAGCTGCCAGCTCCTGGTGGGACCTTGAGCTTGCCTGAGGTTATCCCAGATCAGGAAACTGCCCCTCAATCATCATGATCCCCCCTCTTATCTGCTGAATGTGCCTGCAGCAGAGCTGATCACCCATGCAATCCCTTGTCATTCAAGTGACAAAAGATTTTTCTTTCAGTTAAACTACACCAAGTATTTTCAGATCCAAACTTTCCCCCATCAGTCGCCAAGATCACGAACACATACAAAGTACTTACACATCTGCTCAGCTCTGCAGGGGCACAGCAATCCGTTCAAACACCTCCTCCAAGACATCTCAGGAGGGATCTTCCCTTTACTGGGGCAGAGAGGAAGCACCTGCCTGTGCCAATCACCAGCAGGTGGAGAGAGATTATCCTTCCCCTTTACTCAGAACTGGTGAGTCCTCTGGACCACGAGGTCCAGTTCTGGGCTCACAACTACCAAAGGGACATAGACATACTGGAGAAAGTGAAACAAAGATTCACGAAGGTATAACATGAACTGGGGTATTTGCCACACCCAGAGAGGTGGAGAGCTCACAGCCTGAAAACTGGAAGGCTCAGGGGTGATCTTATCAAAGTGTATAAATATCAGATGAGAGGGTGTAAAACAAACTGAACCGAGTTCTTCTCATTGGACCCCAATGAAAGGACACAAAGGGCACAAACTGAAATACGAGAAATTCCATTTAAACATAAGAAAAAGCTTTTTTTTTTTAATTGTCAAACTGGTCAAACAATGGAACAAACTGCATGGAGGTATTTGAAGCCTGCATCTTTGGAGATACTCACCACCCAACTAAGCATGGTCCAGAGCAGCCTGCTGTAGTTGATCCTGCTTTGGACAGGAGATAGGACTGGACAATCTCCTGCTGCCCCTTCCAACCTTGCAAAGAGTGAGGTGGGTTTCTTTATCTTCTCCCGGTTCACGATTCCCCCTCAGCCTCTGATCCTCAGTTTCACTGAGAAAGAAGCTAACAGCAAAGATACAGTATGAGCTAATGGTCTGGAACACTTTGCTCCCTTTAAAAAACAAGTCTGCTTGCATCATACTTGTGCATTATTATTAATATTACTCCTACCAGGAACAGCTGAACAAAAGCAGAAGGTATATTTCTCAGAAGTTCCCCTCCTTCTGCTGCTTATTTCTCTGTCTGAAGGCAGCTATGACTGGATCAGCCTAAGTACCTCTGCAGCAGATATGCCAAACAAGCACAGTAGAGGGAAATCAACAGCAAATTATGACCCATATAGAAAGAGACACTGTTTTTGAGGTCAGGTAGAGTTTGTAAAAAAAGAAGAGGCATAAAAACAGCCTGTAAGATTCTGGTATATTCTCTCAAGGGACAAAGTCAGTCTTGTTTAAAGCAGATATTTGGGAGGCAGTTGTGTCCCATATGAATACTGATATAAATACAGTTTCCTGCCCAGCCCGTTTACAATTTACCAGAGGGCAGTGTGTTATCTGGCAAATCTTCCCCTGTGAAAGATGTATAGGCAGCACACTCTAAATAGAATGTTTTCCAACAGGATGAGTCACCTGGGGGTATTTTGAGCTTTGTATCCAAACAAAGCTCAGTATCTTGCTAATCATCTACCCATAACACTCTGGCCACAAAAGAGAGGTGCTGCTTGCAGCAATGGGTTTGACAACCAGCTAGGGGCAACAGGCCTTTGCATAAAAAAGATTAAAAACTTTTAAAACTGGTTTAGAGATGTACTGATCAAGACTTTATAATGGAGAAAGCCTTTGTTGAAGTCATTCTTGCAAGTAGAACCTATTAATTTGAGTGCTGCAGGTCTCTGCAAATGTCAGGTTGCCTTTGGTACAAAGCAACTCGTGTGCAGCTTCCAATAAAGGAAAAATGTCAACCACTTTTTAAGATTCCTAGGGCTGACAAATCTCAATTGCACACAGTTAACCCAGGTCTCTGTTCCCTACCACTGCAAAAGAGA
This sequence comes from Mystacornis crossleyi, assembly GCA_013400655.1. NCBI lineage: Eukaryota > Metazoa > Chordata > Aves > Passeriformes > Timaliidae > Mystacornis > Mystacornis crossleyi. The sequence goes on from VYZQ01008968.1 coordinate 49,041, forward strand.
GTTTATGACACAGGTTTCCTTTTTTTAATTTACCCACTTCAAAGTACTTCGAGTTCACGCATTTTTTTCTGCTGAAACCAGCATACCTAATAGTGATGGCTTAAGGCAAAGTGATACGTTAAAAACAAAATTACAAAAGACAGAGCCAAGCAGAACAGAAAGCATAGTTCTCCAGTCCAGCTTCCACTCAATGGTAACTATACACACCTACGTCTCTCTGCCAAACAATTACCTTGTCTCACTACTCAGCCATACATTCCAGAGTTTAGTTATGCTGAGTTAGAACGGGGTTTGTTCCCACTAATATCATAGAGTCTGTCCCGGTTTGGACAGGTGTCTACTAAGGAAGGCAGGAGTCCCCCTCCCACCCCGGAATGGAAAAAAAAAATGTAACCCCCTTCCTCCCGAACTATTATAATTTTGAAAATGAGGGGCTTTCAGGCAAATATATCAGAAATAGGAATANTGAGTCCCAAGCACTCTACCCAACTCTTTTTTCCAGTTCTAAATCTCGAGATGTCTCTGCTCCCCCACCTGAGAAGACGCCACCAAGACCCAAAAAAAAGGACAATTGGGCCCCTCCCTTGTGGCTGGCTAGGTCCTTTGTTTCTCTTAAGTACCCCAGCAATCGTCCCTTAACATGGGGAAAAATTCCTTTGAGAGGAGAAGAAAAGAACACACACACACAAAAAGAAAACCTCCTCAACCCCCAACAGAGTCATAGAATGATTTGGCTTGGAAAGGACCTTAAAGATCCTCTAGTTCCAATGCCAGCTTTCACTAGACTGGGTTGCTCAGAGCCCCATCCAACCCGGCCTTGAACACCTTCAGGGATGGGGCATCCACAGCTTAGCTGAGTAACCTGTTCCAGTGTCTAACCCCGCTCAGAGTAAAGAATTTCTTCCTTATATCTAATCTAAACCTACTCTCCTCCAGTTTGAAGTCATATCTAACTTTAACTTCCTTTGCTGTAAAATTCAATCTATTAATCACCAAAGGAAAAACATAGGAACAGCAGCTCCATTTTGTTCAGCTCTGTTCTAGGTTTCTGCCTCTTTGAAGAATTAAACCTTCTCTTTACCCAAGTCTTTTTTCTAGCCCATAGATCCCAGTTTGTAGACATTTGACTTTCTTATACTCCTGTCTAAACTTTCTCTGGTGAGCTTTTATTCTTCCTTGATGACTGATGTTGAAATCTGGAAAAGGTACCTTGGCCAAAAAGAGTTTCTCTGATATTTTACTGAAACAAGAGATCATAGCACTGAGATCACTGTATATGTTTTAAGTCTTAAAAAATTCTGTCTTCTCCAGTTGTTTATGCTGAAGTTACTTGGCATTTAACTTGATGAAGCTAACTTAACCTGGTTTTTAGGCTACTAACATGACCAGCTCATGGTCAAAATAGGTGATTTTTCATGTTCTTTAGAAGTGACATAATCTTGCACAGCAACTTATGCAAATGAAAGTTAGTTATCATACTAACATTTGTAAAAACAAGGACAAATTTGGAGATATTACACAGTGGGTGATAGTTCATGGATTATTCCAGAATTAACTTACCTTTTCTAATGGCACAATGGAACCACTTTTTACAGAGCCCCACAGAGCAGAGATGCAGGTGAATGAAATGAAAACCAGAAAGTAGCAGGCACAGAGGAATCTAAATATAACACCAAAATGCATTACATGTATGCATGTCAGTGCAGGATAGTTTCAGCTGTCATGGACAGACGTGTGGCAGAGAGGGACCCAGCCAAGCATTTTAAAAACCCAGGGTTTGGGGCAGTGAAAAGTGCTGCTTCTTCACAGCACACAGTGATTCTATCGTTAATTGGCCAAGACAGTGCCATGAGCCAATGACCCAGCACTTTCAGCTTGTGTGACAGTTGCCCTAGCATAAGCTTATTTCTATATCACTGTCTATCAGTATCTGAAAGGAGGATGGCAAGAGGATGGAGCCAAGCTCCATCCTGAGCCAAGCTCCAGTGCTGAGCGATAGGACAAGAGGCAATGGGCAGAAACTGATGCAAGGAAGTTCCACCTGAATATGAAGAAGAATTTGTTTACTCTTGTAATGGTTTTGTTCATATTTCTTACTTTCTGTGAGATAAGAATTAGGATGAATGCAAAGCAGGTTCCAAACTTTAAAGAATATGAAGAAGTTTATTACTAATAGAATTAAAAGTAAAAACAAATAATAAGGAATTAAAGTAGAACCTCCTTCCAGCACTTTCCTTTTTTACCTAATTTGCACAAAGGATAACAAATTATAATTTTGGTCAGTATTACAGTTATTAAAAGTTTTTTTACTATTTAAGGAAAAAAGGTTTTCTTTTGCTTCACGTGGTTTCCAAATTGCTCAAAGGGTAATAGATCGGCCCAGAAATTTTGCTGCCGTGTAAAATACCTCTCCCATGAATCTTACAATCTTTTCACAGCTGTCAGTATGGGTTACATATGGGGTCCTGGGTTTTTTTTAAGGATAAGCAAATTCTAGTTTAAAAACAACTGCTCTCTTCTTCACAAAATCTCTAAAAGTTTCTTATGGTTCCAAGGTGATCTTGTATGGCTGTGTTTCTTTTTCTCATAGGTTGCCCACAGACTTCTCATCCCCCCATGTTTTTAAGTGGATTAAAGAGAAAAGGACGGTTTGTGATATTACAGTTTTTATCATAGTCTGCCAAAAGTATTTTTAAGTTTCACACTGGGCGCAACTCCACCCTCTTTTTCTGTCGTCATTTTCTGTTCTATCTCCCGTGACTTACTTTTTCTTTCCCTCTGATCTTGAAGTTGTTATGATTTTCTTCGGGTTTTATGTTGGAGAAAAAAGCTTCTTTATTTTTATGCTGCTGGTTCTTCAGTTTGATTTTAGTTATACTGGTCGCAGAAAGTTCTATCAGTTCCAGCCAGGTCTCCGCGGGGCTGCGTGAGGGGGAACAGGTTTCTTCTCCAGTCCTTCGGAGCCGTGACGGGTGGTATCGGCTATGCAGCAGTTTAATGGTTGTTTCTTAGTTGCCTGAGGTTCTGAGGGGCTTCTCCCTCAGCTACCTGGGGCCCGTGCCCTGGCACCAGGGGAGGGGAGGTCTGGGGCCGCTCTAAGAGACAGAGCTCGGGGTTCATTATCCCCCACCTCCCCAACAGGAGGTTTGAACACCAAGAGAAAGTTCCCGCATTTCCACACGGTTTAAATATATAAATTTCAAGAAGCGTTAGTGGTCTAAACGACTGTCCATCAGCTCAGGTTCAAACTACCACAACTGTTCAGGTGACTGAAGACTGGAACAAGTTGCCCAGAGAGTCTTCCTCACTGGAGATACTCAAGAACCATCTGGACACAACCCTGTGCCCTGTGCTCCAGGAAGGCCCTGCTTGAGCAGGGAGGTTGGACCAGATGACCCACTGTGGTCCCTTCCAACCTCATCCATTCTGTGATTCTCTGAACTGAGTATACTGATTTTATAATGAATGACCATGGGTTCGAAGATGCTGGTCATATATTTATATGCCCATTACTTGTTTCTTCTCACCACACTGGTTCCAGAAAAAGCAACATCATTAGAGCAAATCCATTCTCCTGAATTAAAGCAAGTTCTGATTTAATAATGTTTCTCTACCTACCTATCTATCTAAAGACTGATCCTTTCTGTAGGGCTTTTCAAACTTCAAGTTTAGGAAGTGGCAGGTACTGTGGCTGGCATGGCACCTAGAAAGAGAGGACATTCCAAAACAAATCACACCACTTGAAGATTTTAAATTGGAAGTGAATCCACAGAGAGTAATGGGAAAAGCACATTTTCTGTAATTAAATTAGAAACATCAACTATTCCAGGGCCTGACAGTACTGCTGTAGTAGCACTGACTTAACATTAAGCAAATGCTGATCGCTTCCTGCTTAAGTCATCCCAGGATCACTCTGTAAGTGTCTGTGCACTGATCCATGGTGGAAGGTCACCTTCAGCAAATGAACAAATGCATTTCTAAACAATTTGAACAAACTATAAATTTTAGGTTGAGGTAGTGGTCATTTGATAATCTGAATGCCTTAATGAGCCAGTGCTCCACTGAAGCACAGGAAGATGTTTTGCAGGTTTAAGAGGTCAGAGGGACAGATTTACTACGTTTATATAGGAACAATCAGACCTGCCTTCTCTCCTACGACCGGGATGAGACAACAATTCTGCCACCTTACTGTTGAGCTGTTTATCTGACGACACACTAAAAAAAGAAATGAATAGATTTATGAATCATGAAATTATACTAACTGCAGCGGATGATGAAATTCATGACTCAGGCTACTAAGATTACCATGTTCCAAATTATACTACTTGCATTTCTTTTATTTATTGCTTTGCAGCTAGTATAATTTGTAGTTATCACCAATTAAATGACAGTCATAAACGGAACTTTTAAAAGATAAAAAAATTGATCGTGATGTTGAGCGAAAAAGCAAATAAAAATGTCCAAAGATTAACTTTATAAATACCCTGAGGTATTAAAATATTAACGCAACTTGCCGGCCTGTCAGCACGCTCTGACTAGAAAATTTTCAATACACCAAGTATTCGATAAACCAGGTTCAGCATTTTGGCTCACCTAACAGCACTCACTGGTTGTTTCCTGACACCGCGTTCTTGCAAAGGACTAAAACTGTAACTTCTGATAGAGTTAGGAGAGGCAGGAGCTAATGCTGCCACCCGTGTTTGAAACAGTGTATGGGTGGTATGTATAGGCACTATCAAGTACACCTCATATGAACCACTTAGAGCAAGTTCCAGTGCATATTTATTAAGCTTCCTATCAGAACCTGTCTTTTTTTAGAGAGACTTTCACTGAAACAAAAATACCTAGAAAGGAAAAAGAGGCATTCCAAAACCACGTCATTGGTATCCAGCATCTCCCTGAGTTCACCACCCCATTTCTGTCTGCAGCAGTAGGAACAGAAGACTAAAAATAAGAGTGAGATTTTTGATCCTGTCTTTAAAGAGTAGCTCTTCCCTAGTAAAACAGTGGGAAAATCTGCAGCACACTTGCAGGCAAGGCTGGAAGTGTATTATTAAGGTGGAGGGGAAAAGGCTGCTCTGTGACAAATCACTACAGAATACCCAAATGTTCAGCCTCACAGTTTATGCACATTAGCAGTCACATTACTTGCAAACGGCACCATGAAATAAATAACAGTGTCTCCAAGAGAACACTAGCACCAAACCATTCTCACTATCTACAATAGCAACATTTGTAGAGGTAACAAAAGGAATTAATACTGAAATACAAAGTCTGTCAAGTCATAGTCACTGAACAATAAATCCCCGACAGAAAAAGGCATCTCAAGAATGTAACAGCTTTGCAGATATGTCCCTGTAATACAATAAAGTGAGGCTCTGGTTAACAAAATATTTCAAAAAAGTATTAGAGAAAAGGAGTTATTAGTGTAAACATACTGTTGTCCAACCAGAAAAACTGAAATATTTCTTTCTTTCATGTGCTGTATTGGAAACTGTGGCCTTAACTGTGCCTGCAAGTCACAACCAGCCTTGAAGGAGAGCTTGGCTTTGCTTTTGTGGAATCACTATTTTGACAGTTATGTTAAATTAGGAGAAGGAAGAAAAGTTGCTGTGGAACAAAATTGCATTTACCAACAGCAGATTTCAACTTCCAACAAAATTCTATGAGAAAAAAAAAAGTTTTTAAAATAACACCACTTCTACTTGCAGCAGTCTTCACCCCTGAAGCATCTCCTGATTTAGAGGTCAGTGGGCTTTTCCTCTGGACTATTCACCCAGCTTTCATCGCAGTAGTTGGACCAAAGCATTTTCAATCTACTTTCTCCAAAAGAATTCTTTCAGTTTCTCTCCTGAGGGAGAGTAAATCAATCCTGTGAACTGAAATGCTTGTACACAAAGAAATCCTCCGAGTTGTGCTGGCTGTACAGATTTACACTGCATGTGACTTGTACGCTGCTCAAGGCTTCTTGTGTGTTTATTCAGTGTTTCAGCTGGTAGGACTTGCACAGCTTGCAATTTAGCACAGCTCATGCAAACACAGCATAAAAATTTCAAGTGTGTTAATTACCACTTAAAAATCCTTCTACGGAGCTTCAAGACACTGGAAATACTGTCTTCTGGATACACAACTCTTATTCTCCTTCAAGAATTGTCCTTGTCCCTACTCTACTGCTGCCTTGGTAGGACAATAACTTAACCCATCCCAGGATATATCAGGCAACACTATTAAGAACTTGCATTTCACAGATTTTCAGATTCCAGTAACATCACAAGAGACTGTCTTTGAGAGCAACAGAGAAACTTTATTACCAGAGTAGGGAGAGAGAACAGAAGAAAAGTTCTCAAGAATTTGGTTTGAAAGAAAAGCTGCGTCAATGCACGGAAAGCTCAGTAAGTGATGGAGAGGAGGATGTTTATGTTCCCTCAGTTCTTGCAGCTAACTGCAGGCAACCAAGGTTGCAACATGCACTTTTACAGCACAAGCATCCTAGGCCACATCTGGGAAAAGAGAAGACCCAAGACACACCTGATAAGGGCAAAACCTGCTGTTAAGGCATCTAAAGGAATATCATCTTGCATCTCAAAGCCCCAAGGCTCACATCCACCATCTTCTTTGTCTTTAATCAAGAACCCCTCCAGAGCTGTGAAATCTGTCAGTATCTAGTATAACAGTGCCAGGTGGTACAGCCCTTGGCTTTGTTGAAACACCAGGCCATGGAATTGGAAAAGGAGGTCAGAAGGAAGCCAGAGGGCTGCTAAGATGACAGATTAAACTTGTAGTACCATATTCAGTATACCATAAACTTCTAGTCCACACTTGGACTGCCAAGATGAGACAGATCTGGTATGCTTGACTGTGCTACCAATTGTTAAGGCTGCAGGAAAGTTGAACAGCTGAAAGATCACAAGAGAAGAAAGTCATGTCAGGGAGTTTTGGCAAGCTTTCCCATCTCTGCCCTACAGCTAGTGGAAGGGGGTCTCACCCCCAGGCCTCAGGCAACTAAATAGCTACTGGCAACACAGCAGGTGACAAATAGGAAACAATATCACATCTTCACTCAGCAGAGCAAATCTTGTTTCTCTCCACCTGTTGGTAACATAGCTCACAGCATTAACACACAGATGTTAGAAATATATAGTATACTAAAATATAATTAGAAAAAGTCCAATTCAGCATTTTAACTCAGGCTTCTACGTGTCGGGGTCTTGACATATTGCAGTCCCCGAACCTAAAGCTGCCAAAACCCAACTCCAGCATTTGAGCCCATGTGCCACCACCACATGTGGTAACAGCAGATTTAGAACAATTTGAAAATTGTTTATCTGGCCATGGTGTGTCTGCTGTGAAAAAAAAAACAGTCCAAGACAACTCCTGCAGGAGCTGTGGCACAGCACATTATCTTAGTGTCTGTCAGCACACACACAGAAATCTGAGGAAAGTTTTCACCAGGGTTTTAAATTATGTGAATGAAGATCAGGCTCTCAAACATTCATCGCAGTATAGAAAGTCATCAATTTGAAAGCTATTAGACCCTTGATTTGAAATCAGGATAAATTCATGCCAGTTTCCTTGTAGATTAAGTGACGACAGATGAAATCAATCTTTGCCCTTTTAGGGGAAGTTCTTGAGGCAGTTACCTATGAAGGAAAATAATTTAATTTGCAGGCTATACATACTTGCATGAAAAAAACGTTAAATTCCCAGTGAGTGTTGGTAAGGACCCTTAACTAGCAGAAATCTATTTTGAAGTACAAAATACCCACCCCAACCCTTCCCAAAACTACATAGACACATGTGTTAAATACTAATTAAGTGAACAGCAAACTACCTGGAAAGATGCAGTAATGTTGTTAGGGATGTTAAGGCAGGCACGAAGATTAAGATGTATTGAACAGAAGAGCAGAAGTCTCCAGAACTGACCAGAGGTGCAGCAGTCAGAACTGAAATAGTTCCTCCTGCTCCACTCAAACCATGGAGATAAGAAATTCTGATGTTCTCCAAATCTGATGAAAGAACTCCTCTTCCTAAAGGAAACCAGCCTTACTGCAGGGCTGCAGGCTGGGTTAGGTAGAGCCAGGGGAAGTGGTTGCAGGTGCCTGAAGAGAGCAGTTCCTCTGAGGTAAACTTGTTACCATTTTTACACCCTAGAAGGCAGCGGCAGTGGCCAGCTGGGTATGATGTATTGAGCAAGAGCCAAGACTGATTCCAAGGCCCAGCTGGTGAGCATCAAGGTGAGGAGTGCCGAGAAAACATAACTGTGAACAAGTAACAAAGGTAACAGGCCTCACGAAAGCGAGCTGTCAGCACCTAGGGCTGGAACCACAGGCTTACTGCACGGGCCCGTGACAACTGAATGCCTTACTTCCATTAAAGCAATACCCAGCCCCTGATGGGCCCTCACCATCCTGGTCCGTCCAAGGACACTGCTCAAAGCTGCAGATTGCTGATACCAAGGAAGAGTGAGGCAAGTTTCTTTCGGGCTTCTTAGAAGCAGCAGCAAGTGAGCAAGGAGGCAGACGGTTCCTACAGGAGCATTTCAGCCTCTCTTCACCATCCTCCAAGTACCCATTTCTAGCCAGAAGAGACGCAGCTGAAAGAGATGTCTCAAACTACACAGCAGGCAGTCCATTACCATAGATTAGTATTCAGCTTTGGCAGGAGAGCTGTGCAACATGACCCTGAACCAACCTATTTTCTTAAGGCCTCTGGCAAATAAGAAATGAAAAGAAAGCTAGAGCTACAAAATTACCATAGAAAATGTCAAAGTAGAAACAAACATAACTGGTGACACTAAAACTTTAAACAACATTTAATTCAAATAGAAAAGGCTCATACGTAACCAAAGGTTTCATAATACTTAGAGCTGGTGAAGAAATTCTGAATGATCTGCAATTTATTTTTCTTTAATGAAGCATACATGAAGACTTCTGGTTTCAGAAAACCAAGAAGGTTAACAATTTGGGAATTTAAGTACACTTTAGTTTGCTTGGACTTTGGAGCAGGAAAACCAGGCAAAAATGTATCCTAACATTTATTACACATCATGATACAAACAATCAGGCTAGTGTAACCTCTCGTCAATGTTTAACATTCATTGAAATCAGAGTTAGCATTTTGTTAATAGAGAAAGACTGCAATTAGTATTTGGAAAGCATTCCACAAAACTTCTAAAATGTTTATATTCATTGACAAGTTATTATTTTTCTGGGATTTCTGTAATGAAAATATTTATCACATTAACCAAAAATTCTACATAAACATACCTTTAACAAATATTTTATTGTCGTTGGTTATACACACATTACAAAAATCAAAAAATCAGCATCGTTTAATGAAAAGAGGATGAAGCATCTTACACGCTATTCCATATTTTAAAAAAAATTTTGGTTTAAGGATAGAAATTCAAGTGTAATATCAAACATGAGCCTGCCAAGAGTATCTTCTATCCACTGTGGACCATATTATTGTACCTGAGGACTCCCCAGTTTCCCTGGTGCTGCTGCTTGCCTATCACATGCTGCATTTTGACATTCTTCATCCAACAACAAGCAGCTTCAGTAATTCTGCAAAATAGCAGTCTGCCAACAGCGCTGTCCAAGAGCAACACCCAGAGGCTAAATATACTGCTACAGCAACATTGCACACTCTGACCTGCTCCTTTCTGAGAGGAAAGGAAAACCTTCATAAAGATAAACAGCAATTTCCTGTAAAGATAAAGAGCTGACAAAACTTTTCAATAGAAATATCAACAGCAAAGTGTTGCAGGCACTCAAAGCCGGTTCATGAAAATCACATCCTCATAGCTACCTCAAAAAAGCATTTAATAACAGATGATATGTACACGCAGTGATGCAGAGCAAACAAGGAGTTGGTTTTGCAAGGGTGTGTGTAGAATATTCTGGTTGGCAGCAGCACAGGAAAGGAGCAACTAGAAGAATAACTGCTCTCTAGAAAGCCAATTGCATTTTTCAAGGGCAAAAAGACAGAAAAGAGGAAGGGAGTTCACCATTCTTTTTACAAGTTGTCAGAGCAGTATATTGGGGTTTCTCCTTGAATCCTGGAAGCAGTTACTGTAAGAACAACTGGTCTGTGCAATAAAAACAAACCTTCAGCAAAATATAATGCCCTAGAGCATCTTTAAGAGGACTATGTTATCTGCAATCAGAGCATGAAGAGGGATAGAAAACTCAATTAGAAACCAACTCACTAAAGCTTCATCTTAAAGATCTCTGGCATCTAACAAGGTTAGTCTCTGTAAATTTAAAGCCTACACACGAGTAAAAAGCTGAAAAATCAAGAATAGAATCAATAAAATCACAGTTATAACCCCAAATACTTAAATAGAATAAACTATATTTTAAAAAAAGCACAGTGAAGACCGTATAATCTCAAAAAATGAATGCACCTGCCAGACCATTGATACTTCAGATCAGGTCAATTATTTCAAAACAGAAGTCTCAAACAAACACCTAATGGAAAAGTTTTCATCTATTGAGTAGGGTTTACTCCATTTTCTTTGGTTAATCACTTTTTTTTTCCATCTGTTGTCTCAGAATTTTGTTTTTCATGTGCCTCATACTCTTCACCTCGTTGCAGTGAAACTGGAATCACATAAACTATGAGGAGGCAATCATTCCTCAGCACCTGCTCAGGCATCAGTCTGTTACAGCAGAACAAAGTCAGGAGAAGAGATTTAACTTTATCATCCTACAAACAGAGGGAGAAGGATTTCATCAGTAAGCAACACAAACTCGATTTCAAATAACAACCAAGCATTTGATGAACACATAAGTGCTTAGGGCCTAAAGCCTTCACAAGGTGTTGTACCATAGCATTCCCAATGGACAGCAACACTTAACATCATAGTGCTCATTAACAACAAAATTCAAGCAAATGTTCGGCACCAGCTCTGTCAATCCGGTGCCAGTCAGACGAGTGTGAGGTTTTAAAATTTTGAAATATTAATTCACTAAACTAAACTACAGAGATTGTCATGTTGGTCTTTCTACTGAGAATGAATGAAATAGATGCTATCCACCTTCTATAACTTCGTCTTTTAACTTTTGTTAAATTGTTTTATCTCTGTAGAGGAGCACAGAGGGGAAAACACCCCAAAGTAATGGACTCTAAACCAACAGCAGCTATTTTACTATCAAACCATCACTTACACTTAGGCTCTTTGGATTTATCCGAAGGGATTACATGCCTAAATACTTAGCACATTAACAGCACTAGACTCCATAAACAAAACATAAATCCACAGCTCTACACATAGGCATAAACATCAGCTGTTGAGGAGGAAGAGCACACACTGGATTTGTATAAGGGGACTACAAGAAAGACAATCTCAAATGCTGCTCTAGAAATCTACATTACCAAAACTCAACAGGAGCAGAATCTTTCCATAGGAAGGCTTGCTTGCTCACAGTCTCCAAGGCAGGAACTGCTCTGACACGGGTCAATATTAACAGCAAAGTAAAAGATAACTGTACATCTCTCACCTATCCCTATTTCACCCAGACAGAAGGATATGATGTAAGGGATTGTACACAAGTAGTCAAAACCTTGAAGACAGAAACAAGAAATTTCCAACTCTCACTAATTATGAGGGTGACTCTGGAGAATTAGTCACTCCCCAAGTAACCTGAAATCTGGGTTAAAAGATGAGATCTGAAAACTGTGAATCTTGCAGGCATAAAGGATTGTTCAATATTTATAAAACATTTAAAGTACTCAAAGGAAAATCTCTAGCTAAGAGGATCCAAACACATGCAAAGAAATACAGGAGTGAACCATGGCTACACACTTAAAGTGAAGAAAATCTGAGCATTTGAAGAGCTGGAAAAGCTTTGTACTTGCATATTTGCATTTCAAGATACTGCCAAATGTCTGTCAACAACAAATACCCCCTTCTCACACAAAGGAAACTGAAAATTGATTCTACAAGGAATACGACTGTAGGACAACATTTCATCGTGTTTACTCCATTTCATTGTGTTTGATCTTACTTGCTTTTTTATTTTTTTAATACACAGAACTGGATGCTGAAACACACTGAACACCGAATCTTGGTGTGGCTAAATGAGTGGCTGCAAGATCTTCCTGCTAAACGTTGCTCTTGCTACACAGTTACCTGACATTAACATCCCTGTTTTAAAGCCTTATGTTATTTTCCTGTGGCAATTTTGCATTTGCTGAAAACAACAAAAATTTTACTAGTTACAAGTGTGCAATTCCTCTGGACACGAGATTGAGATGGAAGGGAAATTACCAGTCTGTCAGGAGCCTGCAGATGGGCACGGAGATTAATTCCAAATAAGCTGATTATAGATAAAGCACTTTGAAGCAAAACAGATTTTCCCCAAGAACTGGGACAAGGATTAACAGCCAGAGGTCTAAAAGATTCCCCAAGAAACAGCTGAAAGATATTTATTAGTATTACAGTTCTTTGTAAAACTCTTATCTATATTTCTGTGCATTGATTGCTTTCTGGTGGATTTTAGTAGTTGGGGCACATGCATGTACACACATTCAGAATGAATCCTTAAAAACTGCTAGCAGTGAGTGTTATATTGATTAGGTTTGTATCACCTGACAAAGTCAAATACTTCTTTTCATCAGATAAAAAAGGTCAAAGAAATTTGCCCTTATTAATAGCTGTAAAACTTATTAATCCCTGCTAAAAACAATACCAGCTAAATTCATTAATGATTCTTGAGATAAGAGCAGCTCTTTGCATTTCAGAGTGTACCTGTGACAGAAGAAGTGTAATACCCTGAAACTGGCCCTTAAAATTTTGATTTGCATATTTCAGCCCTCATTTATAAAATATTATCACACCAGAAATTTTATGGAAAGCAGAAGTGAATCAACCAGTTTTAAGGTCCCAAGAAATCTTTTCTACAACTTGAAGTAAGTTTCCCTTGTGCATGAAAGAAAGTTAGGGTGTTTTAGTATCTAAAGATTACTATGCATAATCCTGAATGCTGCTCTGTGCNACTATGCATAGTCCTGAATGCTGCTCTGGGCAGATGGTTTTGTCCAAGTTTTGTGAAATACATTTAAAACCCCCCAGCTGGCCTACTGTTCAGTCATGAAGTACTGAATCTTCTTTCCTGTAGTATTGTGTGTCTCATGAGATTCACTTAATTTTTAATAAAAAAACAAGTCAAATATTATGAGAGACAAGATACACTATTTACAGGATAACCTCCCTGCTCAAATGGTGCATGTTTCATTCTTCTGTTTTCCATGGTAGTGCCCCATTGGAAGTAATTTTGTAGAAGGATTTGGTAGGCAGCCCTGGGCATTATCAATAATGCTTTCACCACTGCAGAAAACTGCTGAAGTGAAGCTATTAAAAAACATACTGTAGAGAAGTCATGAAATAAAACAAGATTCCTTACAGTACTGTGTAAGTGGTATGCAGTGATACAAAAGCTACCCTGCCAGGATGCTGGAGCCACTGCAGCTGTGCTGGCCTGGTACTCTATCATGACAGTTTCTTGACCTAAACACAGTAAACAGGATACGTTAAGCTCATAATGAGCACAACTCTTGTAATTTAGCTCTATGCTTAAACAGTCGTCTCTGTAAAGCTGGCAAATCATTAACACACAAGTACAACGAAGGAAGAGGGATTTATTATTTGGTCTTAACTCCTGGTCAGAAGACTGAAAGATTATAGGAAATAGTTACACGAGAAAATGAACCCAAGGAAAGACAAGCACTCAGGTAAAGAATGCACAGATATGAGGCTCTAAAATGTGCTTATGATTAACACCCAAGAGAAAGACAAGTTAGTGAAGATTGACTTCAAAGTTTGAGAACCAAGCTCTGAAGCATGAAGGTGCACAGATTTACTTCTTATTTTCGAAGTGACACTGGGCTAGGATAAGCTTCCAAAAAGGGTCTGAAACAGAGTTCAAGGAGACACCAGTTGCTGTCATAAGGCAGGCAGAGAATAACAGTTGAGAGTAGAAAGAGTGAAAACATCAACAACAATTTGTATCATGCAGGGTTCACTTATATCTGTAGATTTGTTTCAGAGGCATAGGAAAACTTGCTGCACAAAAAAAGAAACCCAGACCAAAGACTAAAGGGCACAGTACACTTTTTCTACTGCATTTACGTGATTAAAATTGAATTTGGTTCAAATTTGGCTGGTTTATTAATGCTCAAACACTGTGCAGTCATTGTGTTGTAAGACAGATGAAAAAAGTCAACGTCCTAACTTCAGAAAAAAATAGGTTTCTAATACAAATACCTCCTTTGAGGCTGAATCTCAATGACTTATTCTCCAAGTCCATAACATGGTATCATTCAATTATTAGTTCTTGGTGAAGAAGTTGCTCTTTCTGAGATCTGAGTTAAATATTAAGAAAACTCTGGGGCTATGTTCTCAATTGTCGTTTTATTTGTGCATGCTATCTACAATTTTGCAAATAGTCAACTAAGAATTTTTTTTCAGGCCAGCACTTAAAATGAATATTTCACTTTAAAATCCAACCAATCACCTCTAAACAAAGACAGTGTTATCTTCCTCGTCTGATAATTGGCATACCATGATAACATCTACCCCAGGTGTTCCATCTCCTTTTATGCCAAATTCCTGGTTTTGAATGCAAAGCTGTAAATGAAAAGATATAATACATAACACTGGTGGGTTTTCCCATTTAGTTTAACAAAAACCAAACATCCGTCAAGGAGATTCACCAGGTTCCAAATGAAAATGGATTGATATGAAAAGATGGCAAGAAAAGAATGTTTTCTAATTTTACAGTAGGGTAAAACATGCAAGGGGCTCAACTTTCCCTTACACAGAAACAAGAGAGAAAAAATAATGAAGAAACTTCTAGAGGTCAAAAGAAATAGACTTTTAAAAGTATGACTGAAAAGTCCCTGCCCAAGTTGTATGTTAAAGTAATGCTGACAGGTAAGCACACTCTGACAAATGTGAACTTTGTACTCATAAACCAAGTAAAATCCCCCCAGTCTTCACTATTGCCTAGAAGCATGTATGAGTACAGCATTTTTCAGAGGCTGCCTGCAGCTTAAGCTTAAAATGCCTCTGTTCTGAGCAATTACATAGCAAAAGGGAATGTGTTTATTCAGTGCTGGCCTCTTGGGACACAGATCAGCAGAGATCTTGGAAAATCACCGTCTCCATTTTAGAAGTGGCACTGCTATTAAATGAGGGAAAACACAATTTCAGATGCCCAACATGAAACTGGCAGCTGCTGAACACAATACTGAGAATTTTCCATCAAACGATCAATGCAGCACCAAGTCTGAGCTGAACATTTGTTACATGTGGAGCAATCTGAAATTTATCTAGCAAACTGGGATGAGGTTCCCAAATGCCAATCTTGCTGCACCCCAGATATTCCCTTCAAGAATCAGTCATTTGTAAAACTGTCTTTGTTTCTTTTGGGGTTTTTTGGTTGGTTTTGTTGAGATTTTTTACATTTTCTTTTGTCCTCACTTCTACGTGAAAAACCCTCTAGAACAGAGCAAGATCTGAATAATGGTAACAAAAGCGTTCTAACTAAACCCTACCACATTAATAATTTATAAACATCTATGATATCAAGCTGCACATTAGTTAATCTATTTCATCACCCATTCATCCAGATAGAAAAATTACTTAATTTTAAGCAACTGCTCTCTAAATGGGGAATAAAACACAATGAAAAGTGTCTTTTATATGTATCAACTTCATCTTCTCAGCACAGGAAATGGACAGTGGTTACTCATCACCTTGCAGTTCACATCTCTCTTAGGAGCTGTTCTTAAAGTGCAACAGCACAGGAGGCTTTACTGAAGCCATTGTAGTAGAGATGATGGAACTGCCAGGATTTCTCAAGAAGACCTGCCCATATACCTGGAGCTCCAGCTGGGACTCCGCGAACCAGTTCAAATTTATGAATTGCTCATGCAAAATCACTGCATAGGAACATGAGCACTTGCTGGGTAGCTTGTGGCTTTTCAAATCTGGGAGCTTTCCTGAGTTGTGGAGGCAGCAATACAGTGCCAGAAGACAACAAGGAGGTGGAGGAGATGCTGTCCAACACACCACCTAATGCAGGAAGTAGGCTGCTTTCTCCTCCCTGGCATATTATGCACTAAGAAACTCTTAAAGCTCATAAGGTGGCAAATTGCAAAACTTCTCAAATTAAAAAAAAAAGAAATTACAAATAGAGAAAGACTTTCAGCACTCTTTT
>VYZQ01008970.1:4248-33411 GCA_013400655.1 Mystacornis crossleyi
TCAAAAGCTGTCTGGACATGGTCCTGGGCAACTAAACCTGCTTAGGTAGGGAGGTTGGACAAGATGACCTCTGCAGGTACCTACCAACCTCAACCATTCTGTAATTCTGTTTCCTCAGCCCTGCTAATCAAAGATACTCCTGTTATTTTCAGATTTGAGGCACTTATCTTCTATACTTAGCGACAAGCAGAGTCTTGCTGTCTTTTTTACTCATAACCTGTTCCCTTGCTGCACCACAAGAGTACACGGCAGAATTCACAACTACTGCAATGTTAACACAAATAACAGATTGCTGCCTCAATCCTGGATTTGAGGTTCTCTTATACTAAATGCTAAATGGGGGGGAAGTGCGGAGGGAAGGAGTGTGGGGGGTGGCAGAGCAGGGAGTGCAGTGTTACGTTCTGTCTTCTGTACCCATGCAAGAACCTTGAGGAGTTGCTCAACGCTTCTTCGGCTGAGGCGAACCAAACTTGTGTTACACCCTTCCACGCAGTAGTGGCAGAGGGAGGTGTACACCACATCCTTAGTTGGCTTGGACTGTGCCTGGCAATGTGATCTGAACCTCAGACTAAGTAATTAGATGTCATGCCTAATTCTGGGTTAATGCAAAAGACGTCAACAATGCCCAAGCATTTAATGTCTCCAGTTCAGAAGGCAGTATTATGGATGAAAGCAGGCTAGTAAAGACATTGGGGTTTTATGTCAGTAGTAAATCAGTCTCCTCAGAAATCAGCTTTTCAATAAGTCAAGTCACAAACATCAACTCTGTGTGTCAAGTCACACAGAGGAAAATATCCTAACATTAAAAAAAAGTAATCACGGCCTTCCCTGCCAGCTTATTACTGACTAAGCAAATACAATTCAGAGTAAACCACCTTTATAAAAACAAGCTATCAATACTCTTAGAACACACACTCTTAGAACAGGAAAAAAAAAATGCAGCAAACCACACTGACTGTTGGAGATACAAAAGATTGCACAGAATCTGCTTGAAAAGTATTCCTATATATAGATCATCACATAACACTCTGTAACAAGGACTCTACAATTTGCTCCAGGACAAACTGCATTTACTGCGCTGCTCTTTTCTGTTTGCTCAAAGCTGTAACATTCCAGTCTGGATCTTCTCACTGTGCTCTTCCTGAATGACCCTGGAACACACTTGTATGTGTGGCAGTACACTTCTCTGAAGCACGTTCTGCTGCATTGCACAAGACTAACCTGAAGTAAATTACGTCGGGAAGAGTAATAATGCCACAGACTTAATATTGCCGAACAATTCTAAATGCAACCTACTTATCACACAACCTGCTTCTCTCCTCAAACATATGCTCACAATGTCATCTGAAGAATGAAGTGCCATCACCATTTTCATGTTGCTTGGCTCAAACCACACTGCAATCACTACTTCGTGAGTGTTGTGATTATTCTGCGTATTAGACTTAAACAAAAACCCCCAAACACCAAGTGCCCTGAACTAAAAACTAAACCATTTGTCTAGAAGTCCACCTGTGAAAGTAGAACCTTAAAGAATTTTGAGGTTTTTAATGTTAGTGTGAATAGCTGAAGCTGACATTGTTTCTTTTCCCACTTTCTAGAAAAGCTTTTTACTAGGACATCTCATGGAATAGTGCTGAAAGCTGGCTTATACAGAATTACTCGTAATTAAGAGTGGAATACTCAGAATGCATAGGACTAAAACCACACAGAAACCTGGTAAAAAAAAAAGTATTTGAACACAACTACAGGAAGTAGGGGAAAACCAGCAACTTATCTGTAAAGTATAGATGGTTATAGGAAAAACGGGTACACACCGAATTTTCTTCCTCCTCTTCTAGTTCTCTCTGCTGTTCCTCATGTCGCTTTGCCTTTATCTCCATAGCTTCAGTGATCAGGTCCCTTAAAATTGAAACTGGCTTAGCATTCTTAATAAATGTATGCTAGGGGGAAAAAAATCATTAAAATATGTAGTATCACTAAGCAGTTGTGCTTCAGATTTAATTGCAAGTCCTATTCAACACCACAGATTCCAGTACATTACACAATAATCAAAATCTGTACCAACACAGCATACAGTATCCTTCAGCTGCTTGATAACTTTTACTTTAACTATTTTTAACAACTGCAAGCCTTGGGAAATGTAATGACTTAAAAACTGTTTTATAATTGAGGAGAGAATTTTCCAAAGAAAACATGCAGTAAGTAGGAAATACAGTAGTGATGATCTGACACAGAAAACCAAACTTTTTCAGATATTCAGCTTCAAAAGTTAATTATTCTTAACAAATTGAGAGCATAAATTAGTGGCTCTAACCAGAGTAACTATGGCTGCCTACTGCAACAAACCTATACTTTAAATGTAGTAAAATATTTCTTGATCGATGATGCTGGAATGTGGAACCAGTAAAAAAATACATTACTTTTAGCAGGAAGTTTAATTTTTAATTCAAGGTCACTTAAAATAACACTTCTTCATTTAAGACAACGGGCATGATACCATTTGCACATTTTGCTGCCTAATAAATACCTGCTGTTGGAAAAAATCTGATTTTTGCATCATTATATGCAAATACAATTTAGGCAAAACATAATTAAGCACTTCAGAAATATATTATGAAATATTTTTAAATTGTTCCATGAAGAACAGAATTGATGAAGCCTCGTGTCCTACACCTATTGTCTATCTTCTCCCTTGATATATTAATTCAATAACTCTCTTTTTCACTCCACGACCTCTCCTCACAAGCAGTACTTTCATTCCCACTCAAACATATTCACAACACCTCTAGTTCCATCACATATGCTCCAAATTCCGGTTGGGGAAAAAGACAACACAAACTCCTGATGAACACAGTATTTGGTTTTCTGGTCAGTAAGCATGTGGTAAGAAACTGAACACAGAAGCTTTTTTTGTGTGTGTGTTTCTCCTTACTTGCCCACATTAATGCAAGTCTCTTCTATCCAGCTGACCATACAATTTCAAATCTTGAAGGTCTCAAGTACTGATTCATACATCACACAGACACTCAACTTTCCATTTTTACTTACCTTGCGGCATGCATTTTGGTGTTTTGCAATGTATGAAATTAAATACTTGTGACATGACCTACAAATTTGATGAATCTACTACCAAAAACTACTTTGCAAAATTTTTGTTTTCCTTGTAGTGGAGTTCACTGGAATTCAAATTTTAACAGCTGATATTGCTAGCTCAACACAGAATAAATCTAGTAGGAGAGTTGTACAGGAAGCAAGAGCCTGGCATACCCTGCCTTGCTCCAAAAGTCCCCACTGCCAACTGTGGCTCACATATAAAAGTGCCCGCTTGGTTTAACTCAGCCCAAGGACAAACTCATTATGCTGCCCATCTGCATCACACCCTTCCAGGACAGACAGCCACGTGCCTCTTTAATCTGACATGACTGGAAGGAAAGATTGAATATATTCCGTGCGTGATTCACAGGGAGGGGTAACCCAGGCTCAATTCTTTTACTAAACACTTGTCTAAATCCTGAGATCTACTGAGGGCCTCTAACCACAAAGCAAGGATCCAATTTTAATAGCAAGAACCAGCCCTAAACTATTTAAAGAGCAATGAATTTTTAGAAGCAGCAAGAAGAACAATAAAATGGGGGCAGAGATACAGGAGCTGACAAAGAAAGGACCACAAAGTGAAAAGGAAATAAGGCATAATAATAGTTAAAATAAGATTTTCCCTTACAAATTTTCACAACATTTTGGGTTTGAGGAAAAAAAACAAAAACAAAAACAAACCAAACCAAAACAAAACAAACAAACAAACAAACAAACAAAAAAAAAAAAAAACAAAACAAAACAAAAAAACCAAAAAAACACACACACAAAAAATGTGCTTTCCTCAGTAACTTAAATACTGACCTGTAGCAGCTGGGTTGCTGTAGCTCTTTGTTCAGGATTTTTCACTAAGCATTTCTTCACAAAATCTGTGAATTCATCAGACCACAGCTCTGGCTTCCGGAAGGTTGGAGGGGGATTTGTAGGAATCATAAAAATAGCCTAGATAAAAATCAAACAATAGCAAGTCTAAACAAAACACATCACCACAGCAGCTGAAGCCAAGTTAAAAAAAAAGAAATTGCTTTATCCACCTTTCTTATCAGGCTAAGAATCTGGAAGACAAATTTTAAGTATGCAAGGATTTCTACTCAGATCAAGATTCAGGAAGTAAATCCATCTGCTACTAATGCAGCTACTTCCCATTAGATTTTCTCCATTTAAACTGTACCCCACTGAGCACAAGACTCCTTATTTCATCTACTGCTGTTCATCAGTCTGAAGATACGATTATATTCTTTCAGAAATCCTTAGTAGAAATGACAGCACTGCTTGTTTAAACGCATATATAAAGTTTCTGTGAACAGTCAAGATCACCTTCTCCTCTCTTAAGTACATTTAGTTTTATTGAGAATTGCTTAGGAAATTTGGGAGGATTGCTATTTCCTTTTGCATTCATAATTCATCAGATGAAGACTTAAAACTCACTTGTTCAAGTAAGATTTAGATACAGACATAAAAGACCTAAGGTAACACTAAAAGATGACATAAATAAAATAATCAAGTAACTAGCCTTACAGTACTAAGAACTTACATTAAATTGAAAAGGCACTGTTTTGCCTATATAAAAGGAATTTCTTCTGTTGAGAACCATATGCAGACAGATTTTTCAACCAGGAAAAAATACTCATGCTATGTAAAAAAAAGTTTGTTCTACTTAATATTATATATATATTGTACCATTTTTAATACGATTATTTCCAGGTTTTCCTCTCAATATAAATTCACACTTGTAGCTGGGGGGGAAAAAAAGCCATACAACTCTGACAGATTACTGCAAAATAATGAAAATTTTTGAACTTCTGTATGTAATAAATGCATCCAATATCATCGCTTAAGACTTACACATGAATAGCAACACACTATTCAGAGCTAGGTCTACTGACAAGAACAACAGGCTATTATTTTCTTCTAAACCCAGGTTCAATTCAACCACATTTTCCAAAGTCACGGGGAGTAAAAGTTCTTCATTTGTTTTCCAAAGCATAGGCAGAAATACATACTCAGAAAAGAGAAAAAAAAACTGATTCTGCAAACTTTTAAAGTATTAGAAGCACTAGAAGCTCCAGCCTGTGTCTGAAACATAGGAAGAAGGCAGAAAGAACTTCATGAGATTTTATCCATAGCTTCTAAAGAAGTCTGACTGGCCTTGAAAGTTGGTTGAACTCATTCAAATCCTCATTAGAAAATTTTTCTCATATTCTGAAGGAAAGTGGAATCCATGCAAAATTATGTAAAAACTGTTTACTAACTTTTAAATGAAAAATTAATTCAGTACGGAGTAGTTGCTTGAATTCAAATACTTAAATGTTTACAAAACTTGCCATTTTGTTTAACAAAAATGTATGCTACAACAGCAGCTTTATATTCTCAGTGGGCAGCCATGCCAAACAAGTGTATGGACTCAGATAGGAAATGTGGCACTTAGCAACTTCAGGGGTGATGCAAGATTAATTGTCAGTACAAGTGAAGCGCTTCTGGCCAAAAGCAGTGGCTAACAGATTCGGCTGTTTCTGTCCTTGAAATTAATGATCTCTTCTGAACTTTGAACTGATGACTCTTGATCTAAACTTCAGCTACTCTTAACAGCTAACTCTGCAATAGCTATTGAAAACACACAGCTGGAACAGAAGACTACCAATTTCTGTTTATGTGGTGTCAAAATGGGTACCTCCTGTTTGATCATAAACATTGACCTCTCTCCCCACAGGTAAGCAAAGATAAGTTAGAGTCCTACTCAGCTCCACAGTTCCAGGAAAAATGTCTGCATTGGCCAATTATTTTCATCAAATACACAGCAGTTAAGAACGATGGCAAAGAACTGACTTCTCTGTCATTCACAAAGGACAATGAGAAGAAAGAGGGAATTCATTCTTTTATGCCAGGCAACAAAAGCCACAAAAGGAGATTCTGAAGTGTTAGAGTCCTAAATCCACACTCATGCTTTGTAACATTCGTTGAAAATACCTACTTCAGAAATATGTATATTTACGTAACGCTTAAATTGTAGACTTTTTAAAATCCTAGTATGTCACATGAGCTGTATTAGCTGAAAAGAAAAGTAAGATGCATTTTTGTAATACAAGAAAACATATAGAAACTACTTGTTCCAAATGTTTAGTCCAACTTGGTACTTATGCCACACACTTGCTAGCATGTACCTCTCCCTCCAGCTCTCAGCACTCCATTCTATTAACCAGCCTAAAATTCTGGTTTTCAATTCCATCTTCCCTCTCTACTACCTAATTTTGGCTTGTCTATTTCTCTGCAGAAAAATTAAGCGCCTTTCCTCTTTTGAAACAGTCTATGATTTAGCTTTCAACTACTTTGTTTCCTTCCAAGAGGCTTGCAAAGCAGTCACTGGAGAATTATAAAGCTAGTCCCAAATCTCCAGGAATAAAAACAAAACACTTATCTGACAGGAGCTTATTCCTCATTTTTGCTTCCACTTCTTGTCAAAAAAAGGTCATTTCTACCCTAAAATAACTGCATATTATTTTAAAACAAAACCAAGCTATTTCAATCACTCTGGATGCCAATGGAAGCAGGAAATACTTGGGGGTTTTCATGCTTCTTTCATCTTACCTTACATTTCTCCAGTCCCTGTGTTTTCCCAAACTATTACTTGAAGTAATTTTTTCCTCCACTCCACTTGTAATTTTCTCAGAAGTTTCCCACAGCTATTTGTTTCAGTTTAGCTCTCATAGTGGGGCTGAGGACAGTGCTCATACAGCCAGTGTCAGACAAAGGTTGCTTAAAAGAAACACCAAATACAAACTACTATCCACCCAGTTACATGGGCTGAACTGGCAGTACCAACTGCAGGAAATGTTAGGAGGAAATGGTTCAACAGAGGGGGCAGGCTCTGACACACTTATAAAAGAGTTGGGGCTAATTCTTTTCTCTCTCCTGCCTTCAATATCACCTTCCACACTTCCTTACATTTCTGAGACAAACTGACAGATCTTACCCGAGTAACACATCAAACATACAACCAAAGAATCAGATTGTATGACTCAGTCTTCAGTTCTAATCATTCAATCATCTTTAAATAGAGAAAGAAATCTCTAAGGCTTCAAGAAGGATCAGCTTAACCTGCATTTCTCTTCAGCTGTCTGTAATATAGAGTTCATTCCAAATTTGTCCTGAACTGGCCCTTCCACCTCGGAACGTTGAGCCCAATTCTATTTTGAATCATCTTTCACACACTGGTCTGAGGCAAATCCTTCACCTTGCAGGGAAACCAGAATTCAAGGCAGATTATAATATATGTATGGCAAAAGATGAGGGGGAAATAAAATCATCCAGGGCAGCTTTGGGGGTCACTTCTGAATTGGGCACTGGACAATCCAACAGTTTCTACTATACCTGTTGCCTGGTAGCACTTCCCTGCTCAATCACCAGCAGTTACAGCTAAGCTGAATACCAGACTGAGAGCCAGGTCTTAAATGAGAGCAGAACTGCGCAAGTCAGCCCAGGATTTTCTTTTTATTATTCTTAAAGGGCCTAGTATTTTAAATTAAGTCCAGGCTGAAAATAGGGGTTTTTTTTCCATGAAGGTTCTTTTATGGACAATTTTATTGCCGTGAAAATGTAATTATGGTGATGATGATGAATTAGGAAACGCCAAAAGAAAAATGAGATGCTCATATACCACACATGGAAATTCCTAATCAGAAAATCCTTGCAGCTCATTCTTCCTGTCAGTCAGGGTAATAGATCTGTATTTCACACAGCCCACGAACACATTAAGTGATCAACAGCAATTTCGTAGAGGTACTGTGTCTTCTGGCTCAGCTCTCTGAATAACTTATCTCTATTACTTAGCTGAAATAAGCTACTTGTAATAAAAAGCAGAAAATCTACCCAGTATCATAAACACTACTGAGGAGGACAACAGAGACTTCCATATTGCTGTGATTTTATACTTTTCATGCTGTGAAGCTTTATTGCTAGAATCTATAGAGAAAAACCTTTTTATAAACAGGGTAAGGATACATGACATCAGTTTGTGACTTCATAGTTTTTGCCACCACAATTATACCACTTAGTTTAGCAATCTACTGTAGGAAACAAACACCAAAACACATTAAACTCTAACACATTTCAGAGTACAAAAACCTGCATGAGGCTGGAGGAGTTAAATATTGAGTACTGTAAAATTTTAATAACTTTGGAAACAAAGAATCAGCTGAAAGACATTTTCCTCTTTGTGATACATAGAACCTCCCTCCTTTCTTGAACAGCCTTCAAAAAGACTACTAAAACATCATTACTTATTCAGTTACACAATTCATCAGCTGTCTAAAAATGAAACATAGGCATGGAGAAGGGTGAAATACTAGCATGTTCCACACTGGGTTTGCTTTGTTGAGCATTTTTTCTTGGTGTGGCTTTTTGGGGGTTTTTGGGGGTTTTTTTTGTTTGTTTGTTTGTTTTTAATAATTCAGAACTATGATACTGCAACACACTGAAAAATAAAGTTACTGTAAAACACTTCGTGTCTTTAAAGTCAAGAAAGTTGGTTCACAATCTGCGTCATAGTAGATAATAGATGTATTTGTTAGAAGCACCCTAAAAATCACTGCTTCCTCCTCCCATCTGCAAACACAGACGTTGATGAAGATATCTAGTGTACTCACACCTTTTGTGCAGAACTACAAACAGGTCGGGTTCCATCAGACATCTATCACATACCTGATCCAAGTTGATTCTTACTAGAATTATCAACACAGGATTAAATGCAGGAACAGGTAAGTGAAGCTTTAGCTCAAAGAAGTTCTCGACAAACAATAACTGGCATAAAATTTTTATTCCTAATGAGGGGAAATACATGTGACACTTAACATGCAATTCTACTGTGCTCATTTTGATAGTTTTTAATGGCCACTGATTAAACCGTGTACACAATACTACATAAGGTAAAAATTATATTTAAATTACTTTGTTATAAAATTACATATATTAACACTATGAGCATTTGGAAAATAAAATGAAATACCATAGGGGAAAAAAACCCCAAACCAAATAAAACAAACCACAACTCTTACCAGTGGCTCAACAGCCATTTACTGTCATAAGCTTCCTTCTGGAATAATGACCTTTGCTGATCAAATCGAAGTATGATTCACTTAAGAGGTAAAGTAATAAAGTAATAAACACAGAGAAAAGATACGTAATGGAAAGACTATTCACATGCTTAACAGCAAAGATGGGTTACTGAAAGATAAGCCATTTACATCGACTTGTGTATTTATTATTGCTAGTAAGCTCGTAACATTTTGACAGCATTACAACAGGTCAAGAATGTAAAGATACCAATCTCAAACATTTTGCAATAGTAAGTGCAATTGCAAATCTATAGAAAAGAATCAACCCTTGCCTTTCTTAGCACCGTCATGCAACAGAACAGTGCCTTGAGATTCACCTCTGAATTTACTCTTCCTATTAAGGTGGGAACTGGACTCATGATCCCATGGGTCCCTTCCAAATCGACATATTCTTTGATTCTAAAAAGTTGCTTTAAATTTCAAAAAAAATTACAGATTGTTTGTTACGTGATAACAGCTCAAAGAAGTTACTATTCTAAGGCCACAAGTTCACTCAGTTTGGGGTTTTTCGTAACTGCTTTTAAACACGCTTACTCAGAAAACTGATTTTTAAATGCCATCACATTTCCTAATTTTAAACTTCTACAATTATCCTCCGCTAGTATATTTAAAAGACAGAATTTATTGCACTAGCTGCTATCCATTTATCAAGACAAAGAGTAAATTCCCCCTGCTAACTCAGCTGAAAGTATCACGCCCTCCACATCTATGCCTATTCATTATCAAACCATTTTGTCAGATGAGTAACAAAAATATTTATTACCATCAATCTTTTCACAGAACTATCACCTCAGCATGCTGCCTTACTCTCAGTTAATTCATTTACAAGTTTATCCATTTCTTTTTTTAATTTTTCAAAGTTTCTTGAACTCTTATAACCCATCACTTGTACAATCCAAAGATACCTGAAAGCTACTCAACAAATTACTTCATGGAGTTGTATGCAAAGAAAGAACTTTGTTTATCTGCACTGACCTGCTTGTGTTTGCTTCTTTCTTTTCCTTCTCCCTTCAAGTCACGTCTAGCAGAGCCAATCCCTGATGGCTCCGAAGATGGACATGCTGCTGGCCAGAACTGGGCCAATGAGAGAGGCTGGTAACGCCTCTGTGATGACATATTTAAGAAAAAATCAAAACAAAGTGCACACACTTTGGAGTCTAGTCAGAGAAGAGGAGGAGGTGAGAACATCTGAGGGAAAACAGCATGGTGACACCAAGGTCAGTGGAGAAGGAGGGGCAGGAGGTGCTCCAGGTGCCAGAGCTGAGAATTCCCCTGCAGGCCCTGGTGAAGACCACGGTGAAGCAGCTGTGCCCCTGCAGGCCATGGGGATCCACGGGGAATGCAGAGATCCACCCGCAGCCCGCGGGGGAGGTGCCCACGCCGGAGAGGGTGGATGCCTGGAGGAGGCTGTGATCCAGTGGGAGACCCGGTGGAGAGAGAGGGCCCTGCTTCCAGGCTGGAGCAGCCTGTCCTTGGGGGACTGCACCCCGTGGGGAGAGACCCACGGCGCAGCAGTTTTGGGAGGGCTGTGTGCCCGTGGGAGGGACTCACGCTGCAGCAGGGGCGGTTTGGCTGCTGCTCCTGAGAGGGGACCCAGGCCGGGAAGTTCCCGGAGAACTGTCTCCAGTGGGAGGGACCCCACGGCCTCACAGGGAAGGACTCTTCTCCCAGAGCAGCGGAAGGAAATCTCGGTGATGAACCGACCAAACCCCCATGCCCTGCCTCCCTGTGCTGTCAGTGGGAAGGAGGGAGGGGCTGGGGGGAAAAAGGTGTTTTACTTCACATTATCCTCCTCTGATTCTGTTAGTAATAAATTCACTTTGTAACTCCAAGTTAAGCCTGTTTTGCCCTTGAAGTGTTTTCTCCCGGTCCTTATCTCAACTCATGAAACCTTCATTAATTTTTTTTTTCTCTCCCCTGCCCAGCTGTGGCAGGGGAAAGTGAGTGAGCAGCTCCCGTGGGTGCCTGGCATTTGGCCAGCGTCAAACCACAACACCTTGAAAGCAGGGTAACAAAATGCCTTTTCAAAGGCTGTAGAAATTAAAAATAAAGCATGGAAAAATCTGCAATCTCATGAAGGTTTTTTAACCCTTCTCTGGCTTCACTGGGTTTTTTTGTTGTTTCCTTGGGGGGTTTTTTGAGTGAGGGGGGCAACTGTTTCAGATAAGCAAAATTTTTCAAGGAAAGGCATTCAGTGAAAACAAAAATAATCTCAGGGTACTCAAGATTTTGTGCTTAAACTACCCAGACAGCTATCAGTTTTGAATTTTAATTGACATATACAGGAATTTTCAGAGGAAAATACCTAACTTGCAAATAATCCCTTATGGTACTAAAAAGTGTGAGTATTTAACATTTTACTGAAAGATTATACTGAAAGTTCTAATCCACAAAAATTACAAGTCTACACATTTTTAGTGTTCTTGGACATAAAAAAAAAATTAAAAATCACAATGACTTAAAGAAATCCAAGCACTACTGGAAAAAAAGACAGTGAAAGTCAGCAAGTCTTACAAAAATACAGAAGTTTCTAACAGCTGAAAGGAACTGCAGCATTCAGACAACATCTAGGACAGTATTTCTGATAATTTCATTCACTCAAAGGAAAATCTAAATGAGCTGAAATTTACTTCATTATTCTTATTCTGAAAAGTACCCTCAATTTCAGCAATGGGTGAGCAAGATTCATTTAACAGGAGAAGAAAGAATGGTGAACTGCATGTATGTGCATGTGAGTTTTTAAGGGTTTTTTTTAAATTTGAGAGGAGGAAGTGTTTGCGAGGAAGAGGGTTGAGATAGGAAAAAATAAATAGATATTAAACTATCTTTGGACTGAAAGAAGTATTTGTTGTAGTGGTGTAAACGTCTAAGTGAATTTTTACTTGACTCAGACTTGGAAAAACAATTATTTTTAAACACTGTTGTATAGGAAAATATTTCCTTTTGACAGTGATGAGCAACACCTCCTCTTTGTGAGGAAATCCATAACAGAGAGATGGGGCCACTTCAGGCCACTGGCCAATTCCACTGAAACCCTCAGAGAACTTCAACACTTAAGAAGCTTCTCAGACTAAATTATACATTATAACAGATCCTTGCTCAAGAGCTAGGCAACTCACTGCCTAAAGGGATACTTCCCAGCCACACAGGTGGCCAGGAATGAAAAGAGACGTCTTTGTGAATGATGGTACCGCACAGACAGAAGCATCCTGCTATCACACAATCACTGTGTTATCACTCCCCTCACAGAATACACGAGATCAAGAACATGAACTTGAAACTGAACAACTTCTTCTTTTTTCCGCACTGAACTACTTTCTTATCAGTTACAGAAGAAGGAAATGGTTCAGAAAGTGCACACTGTATGACAGAATCCAGGGAATATTCTTGTGATTAATTTAGTCTTCTTGCACCACAGTTAGTACTGAATCAAGAGGAAAACTATCTTGAAAATTCATAGGCATAATGCCTAGAAGGTTCCAAGTTTTTAGCCAGAATATGAAACTTACCTTTCCGCCAAGAAACTCCAATAATAGAGCTTACTTTAATAAAAGCATATTTTCTTTTCTTCCCACAGTATTTTCTACAGTTTCTGAGAAAATGAGGCAATGATTGCATCCAGGAACATACTAACATTTAATGAGAGATGAAGTAGAAAAACTGCATTTGCAACTATATTTACTTGTAGAAGAATCAAATAGTGAGTAACTTATATTTGTGAGAAAAAGCTGCAGTAAACTCACTGGACATTAAACCTGAAATCTCTGACATAACCACAGACAGTAGTAATGAAAGAAGGTATTCAAGAAATACGTGGCAGTTCTCCTTTTTTGGGGGCATGTTAGACCTCCAGCAGCAGTTTTGTGTTCAGTTTCAGGCATTGAACTTTCACAGATGTGAACTGACTGAAGATGGCTCGAAAGAGAGTAACTACAGTGCTTAGATATTTAAAAAACACACTCTGCAAGAAAAGATTGATTTAATTAGGATGTCTCAGTCTAAAGAGGAGGTAACTATGGTGAGAGATACAGTAACAGTACCCAACATGTTAAATGCCACTTCAAAGAGGGACAAAGTATAAAAAGAACAGAAGCGGAGCTAATGAGTTTAAATTTTAACAATGAATATTCAGGTTACGTTGTAGGGAAGTTGCCAGTAAACTACCCAAGAAGTTCCAGAACTTGTCATTTTATTCCACAAAAAAATATAGACAAACACAGTTTCAGAATTTCATGATCAACATTTGGGCATGTGTTTTGAAGATCTTTTCCACCACCACCACCACTTCCCCATTCACCCTGTGCTCATATGAAATTAATTAACAAAATAAAGTTTAAAAAAAAAAAAGAGGGAAGATTATCATGTTTGGTCACCCTAGGTACAGAAACAGAATGACCATGTTTAACACAAGAAACATGAAACCCAAAGGAACAATGCCTTCAAACAGTGTTTGCTGCTTCCTACTTCACCTTTTACAATGGCAGCAGATGAACAGGTGACAGCAAACCACCAGCACAAAGAAAAGTGACCCATTTACTTGCAGTGCTCAAACTAAGAACTAAAATTAAACTGACAGATTACAAAATTCCAGATATTAAATGCCAACATCCCACTGATATAATGAAAACAACCAATTACAGATTTTGTAGTCCATGGAAGAGTAATTGAGTTCTTACATCTTAAAGCACTGTCTACCTTCAAGCAAAGAACGAAAACTTCTCCTGTTTCTGCTTCACTGACTCTCAAGGTACTCAGATAATACAAGACTCAACCATGTTGCTTTCCCAGCTACCAGGTACATACAAAAAACAGAGCTACTGCCCTTGCCTTGCTAGTGTTTCCAGTATTCTCCCTACTGGTTTCAAATAAATGTCATTTATATATTGTAGCCCCTTAAACTTCATTGCCAGATTAGTGTAATAGCCACATGTTTTCCTCTATGGAAATGCAGTTGCTACAGGAAACTATTTTTTCTATTCTATAGGCCATGATGCAGTGGGAGGCACTACAAAGTAAAATCTGGACATCTGAATGTCCAAATGAAAAGAGAAGTACAACCAAGGCATAGTATTACTTACACAATGACACTAATCTTACATTTTAAAAAACTAACAATCCTTTTAAACGAAACTGAGTAATACAACTACAATATCATAGAGTCAAAATTAAAACTGGTCAGAGTTAAAATTCAAATATACTGCCTGAACTGATACTGCAGTTCTTCATGGCACCATGTTAGCTTGTTAGGCATAAGCATTGCTCTCTGGAATAGAGAGTGAAAAATATGAACTACATCACGGAATTCAAAAGCAATCCTACCAAATGACAGAGGTAAAGCAATATACCAAATTCTGGACAAGCTAGGTAAACCAATAAAAGATATCTCTCTGAAATGGCATCGTGTCTGAGGAAACTGGAGTTGGTAACAATTGCTTATGATTTAATAACTGACATGACATACATCATAAGAAAGATTGTTCCAAAAATGGAAAATGTTCCAAAGAGAAAATGTACACACAAAACTCAAATGCCATGTAATTTTTTTTAAGAGACAGTAAAAAGTAAAATGAACTGCAAGCCAAAGTTAACTCTGTATCTTCAGTTTTATTTATCAAACTGAAAAATCTCTCCAACTTTCTCTTTTCCTGTATAAGACCAAAACTATGAGATGTTCTGTTTGTATTACAATTATACTAATTCAATGCAGGTCACTTGCATTTTACTGAATCCAGATGACATTTAGTAAACTAAACATAGGCCAATTGGCTTTTTTTTTTTTTTTTTTTTTTTAAAGGCAGGGGCTGATTGCCGCTGGGTAGGTCATACAGTGGCTACAGAACACAATTGCTTGAATTACGTTTTGACTAACATCAAACACAGAAGAGAAGCTAAAAACTACCTTTTTTTTTTCTGCATGCCTTCTAGATTTCTCATATTGAAATATACTAATTTAAAAGTCACCTCTTTCCACCCTGAGGTGATAGATACAAAAAGATTCACTGAAGTTTTTGTTGTTTCCTCTTTCTCCACTCAGTTTAAAAATACACATTTTTAATACTCTAAGTAGTACAAACAATTTAGTTTCCACTTTATTTTTAATATCCCCAGTGGCTAACTAACCTTTTCAAGCCTGCTCATTTGAACATACCACAGTAAAAAAGAAAAACATAGCACCCTAGATTTAATGAGCAGTAAAACTAAGCCTCTTCTATTTCTGCAATAACATTTGTATTCTCAAATCAACCCGAACTGTCACGTAATTAGCCGTACAATAACCTTCACTGATAATGCAGAGAAACTAGTTCCAGAGGAGAAGGAAAACCCTCAAGCTTATCTCCAAGAAATAAGCAATATGTCTTTCTTAATGTCTTTAGTTGTGATCAAGGGCTGATTCTCTTTTGACAAAAACACTAACTACAAAATAGTAATTAAGATCTATGCTATTAAATAAAACATCAGTTTAGACCTAGTGCTCCTGACTGCAAATCTGTCAATGAAATTCTTTCTAATTATGTCTGCCTGGACTTCGCCTCTTTTTTTTTTTCCCCCAGAAGTTATCCACCTCTCAAGCACCACTATCAACTGCTAAAATAAAATGCAATGCATATTATAAAACAGTAGCCTCATTAGTTGTTTATTCCGTAACATACTGAATTATACAAGTTAGTTACTATTTGTATCATCTAAAGGTTTTATATCCATCTCTAACTCCTCCCAATATAATCTGCTACACTTTTAACAAATTTCACAAAATAGAGGAAACAGAAGCACAACCCAGCACAGACTAATTAAAATGCATTACACTAATGACATCCAAAGCTAATTAGAGATCCACCAGACTTGGTAATCTTCAAAATACTGCACATCGTACAGGAACTGCACACCCTACAGGAAGTCATGCAGATAAACTGCTTAGTTGTATGCACATGATATCATTCTACAGGATATGAAGGATACAGAAGAGAAAAATTCTTCATAATTAAGAAAAAAATTCAGAGCATAAGATATTTTGGAGACCAGAAAGTTATACAGACACTGAAAGAAAAGATCTGCAACAAGGTGAATTGGGTTTGCATCTATTTTCCTTTGCTTAAACCCAGTTATAAACAAACCTGAAGAGAGAAGATGAAAAAGAAATAGCAAGCATCTATCAAGACTCCCACATTATTTAGCCTGGAATATTTTACAAAATTTTGTAAGTGGTTGGGTCTGTGGTCTGTGTTTTACTGCCCTGTCCAAATACTTACTAATCATATTTTCTACATTTTTGTTAGGGTCTGGTTTAACCTACTAACTGCATTTTGTTCCATTCGAAGGCATGTGTCATAGACTGACACTGCAGAAAAAAAAAAAACAAGTGAAAGCAAAGCCCTGTTACTATAGGTACACAGAAAATAACATTCCTTCACAAACAGTTTAGGGAACAAAAAATTTATAGCCTATATTACTGAAAAAAAATACAGTTTAGCAATGTGGCTGTTGCAATCAGTCAAGTATGCAAACAATATAGCAATAGTTGAAGCAGTGACTAGAAATGCTGATATCGTTTAAATGGGCCATATCATACCCTTAATTCCTAGCAGCTTGTCCCCAGTTTATACAAAAATACCTCAGGGCAGAAAAGGGAAAGGATTTCTGAATGCAGAGGTTCTTCAAGACATGGCAGCCATATACAGTTACATGGAAATGGCCTTTCCTCTCTCCTCAAATGGTATGTTAGCAATCATACTCCTGGCTCCTCTAGCAACACGATAACTATTCACTGAGTAAACTGCATAGTTCACAAGAAAAGCATCCCAAAAAGCATCTTCAAGACTTATCTTGCTCGAACAGCCTTTGAATGGCAGGATACTTAACAACACATGCATGGAACTACCAAGTGAAGGCTTTGCAGATCTGAGAAAGGTACACTTTGATAACTGTGAAGAACTTGCATCTCTCGCTCTTGCTCTAATTGTATGTATTCATTCCACTCAAGCAGCTTCACAGAAATTCCTCGATCCAGCCTGTCATAAGAGTATCTAGAAAGATCCCTTATAGCAGAGACAACGGAGGCAAGAAATATTCCTAAGCAAGTAGAAAAATACAGCATGAATGGCATCTGTTAGCTGAGGGACGCATGCAATTTGAAAAAAGTATCAGCTGGTTAGACTCCCAGCATAAGAAAATAATAACCTAATCCCTATAGAAGTCTGCACAGTCACAAAGTTAATCAAACTCCTCCATTCCTCTGCAGATCCAAGGTCAACAATAAGGAAGATTCTATTAAAAGGTGCAGGTTTAAGGAAATTACTACTAGATTCAAGAATTTCTGAGGGATGCCAGTCACAGAATGGTTGATACTGGAAGGGACCCCTGGAGGCCCTCTTGTTCAATCCTGCCTACCATGCAGGACCACTCAGAGGCAGATGCCCAGGACTATGTCCAGTCAGCTTTTGAATACCTCAAGTATGCTCCAGAACACTCCCTAGCTGAACAGGGTTCCTACAGGGAACCAGGGTTCCTACTCAAATACAGCAGGACTGAATTAGAAGTTCCTTATGGAAGCCAATAAATGGAGAAGTAAACACAAGTGATAAAAATCCTAAAGAAAAGGCTTGACGTGAAATAGGAAGAATCATTATTTCCTGTGGATTTCCAAGGCAAAAACACCTCCTTTGGAAGTCTCGTATCTCAAAGGATAAGTTTTGAAGCATTGTTCCAGACGCATGCTTTCCTGTAAAGTGTCAGAAACTATTCCTACAAATATTACATTATTGAGCTTAAGGAACAAAGAGCTTCACAGGGACTTGAACTTCACTTGACTGCTTTCTCAGGGGACTGATCCTCACGTGGGAAAAAGCAATCCCTCTTACCTTATCACTCCTCTTGGTCATATGTACATACAGTGTCTGCAGGCCACAGGGGAGCTCTTAAGTTTCTGATGTGAATGATGAGAGGTAGATGTTGTCATTGTGTTAGAACAGGACAAAGACTGAAGCTGTACCAGGCACCCAGAGTCTCAGACCGATTCTGAAAGTCAGCTGTGAGCTAGCGCAGTGCGAATGCAAATTCCAGACACACAGCCCACTAATCCAGGCCAAAGCAACGTGCTAAAAAAGCAGGGCCACCGTAAGACTTTGCATTAAGAGTGCCATGTATTTCTGGAACACTCTTTCCTCTATCACTGTATTTAAAGCTTATGTCTTCTCTCTGCAACCCTACACACTCAGCCCAACACCAGACCGCACAGTGCACCCAAACCTATTTCAAATCAGAAATGAGAGCAACTGATTTGGAAGACAGCAAAAGCTGGAAGGCTGCTGAAGACTGAATACTGGCTCAAACTTCAGATAGAGAAAGGCTGGGCACACTGCCTGAAGACACAGCACTCACCCTGAAAGCACCAAACGCAAGGCATAAAGCAAAGGTTTCCCTATAACAGACAGCAACACCAGAAAGTGCAGAGGGTGGTATCCTAATCGTTCCTCCTGCAGTTTCTCTTGGCTACTTACAAGGGCCTATGTGGGGTGATGCTCTGAAACAACGACTTGAAAACAGCACAGCACACTCCAAAGGGCCTTTCCTGTGGCAGAGCCCCAGGCACTGCAGAACTAAGACCACCACCAAGTCCCATGTCTAGTGGATTATTTTTTTGTCCATAAATGGATATACCCACTGAAGAAGGAAATTAGCCTTCATAAGTTAAAGGGAACATAAAAACGTAACTAGGAATGGCATAAAGATGATTAAACAAGCTATCCAACCAGGATAAAGAGCACTAACTTGAAGAAATTATTCACTTATTTTAAACAAGCCTTTATTTTTAGCAGTAGCAAACTCCATAGTCAATCCTAAATCAGACGACATACAGAAGGAAAGGGAGATGTGAGATTGTTCCACCTTTCCTTTACACAGAAAAACGAAGTGTGAACATACCTGTTACAGACTGCTGGGCTGTAATGCCTATGTTAGACTGACACAGGCAATGATTTAGAAGACAATCATATAAACAGAAAAGTCAGTTGCTTGAGCTGAACTTCAAGCACACATTAAACTAAGAAGCTGATCTTAAAAACAGCAGCAAAAGTTTTTGATAGGATAAATTCGGGATAAATTCCTTCAGAGATTATATGCCTGTAATCACATTTTTCATTAAAAAAATAGCCAACAATTGACAGTTTTCATGTGAATCTGCCTAGCAGTACAGATTAATACAGGATGATTTACCAGATGCTCTGCTTAATTCCACTCCAAAGGACATGCCTGACATCCAATTGATGTTGAAAATGCGTAAGAAGACTCATTTTCTACACAGTAGTTAAGCATTACTTGGGCATCCACTCTTGGCAGTAAAACTGAGTGTCTTGGTTTAGTATCAGATGGAGATTTAAGTTCACTGGTGCTCTTAGGCACAAACATTTTGTGAAGGTCTACAGAAACCAACAGTTTACACTCATATGGTCACCAATAGGACATCACGCAAGTTACTGAACAAACAATGTCTTCCGAGTGTTACTGAACATGGAGACTAAAAAATAATCAAATAAATTCTCATTTTTCTGCCTGACTGAAAAAATCCACTTTTAACAGGGCATTATTTGCAAATATACAGAATCAAAGAACTCCTCTGTGTGTGTGTGTGTCTATACAGAGTTCTTTGAGAGATAAATCCATAAATATCTATCCCTGCATATAAAAAAACCTAAGTTTTTGTTTATAGCTACTGAGATATGTTTATGGTCTTCATACACACAAATATATTCCTCTCAAAGAACTAACTGCGTAGATACAGATATTAAAAAAAACAGCAACAACAAAAATTTGTTGTTTTCTTCACCTTCATTCGATGGAGGCAGGTTTCCACATGTCTGGAAGTAGCTTGTAACCATGGGAAAAAAATACAAAGAATACAATGCTCATTTTTGTCTGAAAATCCTGAGGTTCCTTACCATCTTCTAGATGCAAATTTTTAAAATTTATTGCTCTGTCTCTGAACAAGATTTGCCTGCATTTCCCTAGCAAGACTGTTTGTATTGGAGATGAAGCAGAACTTCAGGGTACATGAGCACAAGGTACTGCAGTTAAGGAACAGTGAATTCTTAAAACATATCAATTACATCCCATTAGCTACTCACATGCATACCCTGAACTCATAGTCACTGTTCTTTCTCTTTAAGAAGCTGGTGCACAGAGACAACAAAATACCAGTGAAAGTACTACTACTGAAAAATCTGAAAGCAGAGGTTCCCCCAGTGAAGGGATCGCCATGGTGTGGTGGGTTCTCATCTTCTGTGTGAAACAGAACTTCAGCCTCTCAAAGAGACTTTGCCAAGCTTCACTCCTGTGACTTTACTTACCTTTTCTCTGCTTGCATGCTGCAGAGCTCCTGTTTGCCTAGCCAAAGCACCACGGATATGATAGAAGGTGGAAGAGATGAAAATTCATGTGGAAATTGGGAAAAAAACCCCAACACTTCTGAGCACATCTTGCCTGACCTTAACAACTCAGACTAAGTTTCAAAATTTGGCTTTAACTTATGGTAGGGGACCAGCCAATCATTACTCTGGCTCTAAAGTGGGCCATTTAAAACCTTCCACTTCTAGAACAGACTTCTTTACCTGCCAAATGACACAACCTTTTTTTCTGAGAACCACTGTTTATGTATTAAAAACACTGATTAAAAATAAAAAAAACCAACCATACATGTTTAAACTGTCTGTAACAAGTAGTCACCTTCATTTTTTTAGAGAATACTCAATAATTTCCTTAGGTAAATTATAAATATACTTAAGGTTAAATTAAGAAAAACACATAACTTAAATCCTATTTTTGCCAGAGGTTCTGTAACGAACAGCATCCAAAACCAACATACCTTACCTTTGCCTATCATCCCACCAGCATTAGCTTTCTTCTCCATTTGGACTTAACACCCCATACATACGAATCACTCTCAGTGAAAGAAAAGCTGTCTTTGGTTGACCATCATTGGAATGGTTATTTGAAACTAGTAATCACACAATTCTTTCAATTCTTATCGTATTACCAGTATTTTATTGGAAACAGATGTTAGCAGAACAACTTAGTAAGAATTATTGAACAACTTTTCTTTCAATTTCATAACAAATTAGGCAATGCTTAGTTGATGCATCTGAAAAAAGTTACAGAATTGCAAGCCCTAAGGCACAGGGCTGGTGTCATAATTTAAACCATCACCATCTGAAATGCAAAGGTATTAGAAACATAATGTTTTACTCTGTAAAACAAATTTCCCTTATAGATGAATTTGTTAATAAATTCTGAAGCCTCAATAGCAACCTAAAGCTACCATTTCAATGTCAAAAGTCTAGCAGAATTCTTACAAACATAATACTAAAATTCCCCAGATGTTTATAAATAAGTAGTGAAATACAAATAAATAATTAAATACTTTTTTAAATTAAAGTCCATCTTGGGCATAGCAATCATGAAATTGAGATAGTTTTTGATTCCTTTCATGAAAGCAAAACAAAGCCAGAGAAGGGAATAATGCAGAAGTCAAATCATCCTGTGTGTACACTATAGCAGCAGAGTCTACGTAACAATTTTCCAATTTAAACAGAAAGTAAGATACTTTCAGTGCCTGTTTTTAGCTCCAGATTTGGTTTCTTGGCCCCTAGTAATCCAGTTCACTGCCTTTAAAGTCACTCTGAGAGGCTATTTTTATAAATATGACTGTCAAAGGAAACCAATAAAGGTGGAAATTTTGTCAATTGCTGAAATTCTGGAGTGTGAAATTACATATTTTGGCAACACACATCAAGAGCATCTTTTGATCAAAGTTATGTTATGTTATAAAAGACAAAAAACCCGTTCCTTTGCCAATGCCAGGTTTGCCAGTCTCCCTCTACTTACCATGTGTCTTCTGATAACTGTCATTAATTAAATGCGTTACAAATGTAATTATGATGTTCAGGATAGACCTTCTTCTGTTAACATCAGAGGTTCATTTTATGGAAAAAAAGTTTCCCTCAAGTGTGAAAGAAAGCTGAGCCAACCATGTTTTCATTTTCTGAATACACGTAAGGAATCAAGGTAACATCCTAACTAGACTACTAAAAAGCAGTAGGAAAACAGACACTCAGTCCATGAAACAATACCTGCAAGACATATATGACTTAACAGCTTAAGAAAATGAACATTATACCCTCTCACTTCATCTGTAAGAAAAGGATAAAGTACTAAGGGGTCAAGAACAAATTTATATTATGGGCATGTTAGTCTAGTTGATTTTTATCAAATATCTTTTCAGGCAACACTGAAGCAGCTTTAGGAATCCTAATGCTAGAACAGAAATGCTGAGGAAGTATATATTGTTTTCCTCCTTAAAGTTAATTTTAAAAAGAAATTTAATAGGCTAAATTTTGCATCAGCTACCTTTATGCTGAACCAAATCTCAATCTAACCTCAACATGCACGAAGTCAACAAGCCAGCAGCAGAAATCCTGCAGCACATGCTTCAGCCGCTCCGTAAAAGGCACTTGTGTGTCCACACTCAGTCCAGGCACCATGAATGAATTCCGTATGAAAGGTTACGAATTACAGCCTCAAACAGAAAATGTCTTTTACACGGAGAGAGGTAAACATGGAAACAAGTTCAGAGGCCAGGTACGTTACTTTGGGTACAGAGGCACGGCAGGGCAGTGCACTGGTCCTGAGCTGGAGCCACATCACGTCCTGCCCTCGGACAGCACGGCTGTCACAGGGAGCACCCATCAACTTCCCAACACCCACCCAGAAAGACACGTCCTCTGGCTTTTAGCCTATCCTGCTCTTCATCCAGGCCTATAGCAGTAAGACCTTTCTCCAGGAGTATTTCCAGTCTATGAAGAACCTTTCAGCTACTTCACACTCCACGTATTTTCACACCAAGCAAGTGGCAATGCAACCAGCTGCTCCAAAGCCACAATTTACACATGACAATTCACAAGATTGCTAAAAGGAGCAAGTGCTCAGAAACTTTGTGCCAATTTCTCTAAATAATTTAATTATTCTTATCGTTTAACAACAGCATGGTTTACAAATTAGGAACTTGGATATGCTCATTTTCACCATCAAGAATCAAATGCTAGCCACCTCTAAATATCAAAAAATACAGCTTGCACAAATTAGTCATTATTCAGAGAAACAAAAAAACCCAAGACATTTACAGTACACACACAGTTGCTCTAGAGAAACTCCTGGAGAAAACTGAAAGCGGGACAGTACGGGCAAAGTTCACTCGTGTCTGGATGTACCTGCCCAGTGTAGACGTGCCCTCTGTCCAAAGGTTAGAGTCCATGAGGATCACATTTCTTAAGGAACATCCCGCTTGAAACAGATGACTGTTTCAACACATGCATCTCAGTTTGCCAAAAAATTTTGTGCTGGCTGATCCTACCCATTGTACGTTTTCATAGCATGGAAAAAGGAGCAGCAATGGAGAGAATACTGGGCTGCCATCTCTTATGCCAAGCCTACAGTCACAGCACCAGGACACTGGGAAATACTGCACCATGGGTACCCATAAATTACATCAGAGGTACTCTCTTTTCTGGGAACAGATTACTTCATTATCTTCCAGAATTATTCTAAATTTCTGGGGGAGAATGGAAAACGTAAGACACCTTAAACTTCTCAGACTGTGTTTCTGTAACTATCATTATAAATCTGATTTGCTCCACCAGAACACCAACTTTTTAAAATCATCAACAGTATGGCATGGAGCTCAGGAATATATATTGCAGAGGAGGCCTCTGTCAGTAGAACAGAGTTTTTCACGCAGGTAGGTAATGATAAGCAGTATTTGCAAGAATTATGTCCATGTTTTTGTTCTGAAACACAATCTGATAATGCATTAAGATTTGTGGCATTTGGAACACCATATATGTAAATTTCATAACCTGAATTCTCAGACATGGTAAAAAAGCACAGAAGAAAGTAGACTCTGGAGGTAACACTCATGTTACCTTTATTTGTTTCCCATGGGAATGCAAACAATGACAACTTACATTTGGAATAAAACCTTGGATCCATATAGCTTTAAAAGTAGACACACTGTGTTATCTAAAAACTATGAATTTTTACTCTACTTTTCTGCAGGTAGTTATTACAGCTTTCCAACACAGCTTTTTAAGACATAGGATATCAAAAATACTTCCTATATCTCAATGTATTTTTAAAACAGCAGAACAAAACAAACTGGCATTTGTACAGAAAATTCTAATTAAAAAACCCCCACAAATTGTGTACCCAAATCACTTGAGTTAGTTTGTAAAGTACTGACTGTGTGTTAAAGCTTTGTCTAAGTATTTAGTCAGTAAAATAAAAGGCTGAGCCAGGCTGATTTCATTCTTCTCAAAAACCAGGGTGGTCTACGGGCAATTTTTGATACCACTGGTGTTGCCAGGGAAACAAAATGAAAACAGGTGCCATCAAATACAAATTAGAGATTTAGTTCTATTTTAAACCACCTTAAAACAAAGTTTCCATAAACTTAACCGATACTACTACAAATTTGACAATACTTTATAACAAGAAAAGGATTATAAGTTGTCTTTAGACCATCAAGTTTTAACTGAAGCAAATTTAGACTGATTGGCAACCCTTCCTTTTAAATAAATAAATTTCTTCATTAAATATGCATCATCCTCTTTAAAAATTACCTAGCATACACTTTAAGGCAATATAATACCATGACAGAAACAGGGTCCATGCAGTCTTAATAAGCTTTCTTCATTCCAAATTTTATCCTCCTCCCAATCTAAGCAATTTTTTAGATTTTTTTACGAAATAAACAACCAGTATAGGCTTAAAGCATAGAAAAATTTTCTGGTAAGTAGCAACAGAAGCTTAATATTTTCCTCCTAATCTGATTGAGGTTTTCTCCCACATACTAAAAAGTCAAATATCCCTTTAACTAAAATCTAAGTAAATACACTTCTGCTTTTAAAACTTGTAATAATGTGTTAAGAATTTGGCAATACAGCAGTCAAGTCTCTAAAGCACTTCCTCCAGGTCAACCAGCTATACCGACAGAAAACATATTTAATATAAAAAAGGAAGATAAAATTCACTTTAATAAATAAACATTAATTCAAGTTTCAAAGAATGTCTTAAAACTGTTTACCAAGTCCTTTTTTGGCTTAAAAAGACATTAGTTGTATATAAAATTCAAACAGATGTTTCAATTAAAAGGAATATACAGATCCCCCCACCTTAATGAAGCTAACTGCCAGACTCTGAATAAAAAATAACCTGTATATTTAGTGCTAATCCTAGAACTAGAAAGATAGTAGAAATAAAAAGAAATGGAAGTATATTTGTATCTCATATGTACAGCTCTTCACTTAAAGATTTTGAAATCTGTGGTATATTTTACAATATCCTGCAAGCTATTATAGAATTGCTCATAAAATAAATTCTCCTAAATCTGTGCATAAACATCTTGCTGAATTATTTTCCACATGTATAGTGGAAGTTAAACAGAAACTGAATTAAATTCAGCATACAATGACATGTACAAACTTTCCAAATGATGGAAATTTTGGGGTTTTTTTCAAATAACAATGGCTGTAAAGCTCATTAATAAAAAAGTCTTGTCATGCTAAAACTGTGATTTTAGATTTAAGGAATCTTGATGATTTACTACAAATTGCCTACTTCAAATAAAATTTTCTTGAGATCTTCAAGTTGCAAAATAATTCTGCTTTGCACTCTGTTCCATGTTTACAGTATTACTAACATCCCAAATGAGCAAACTGATACCAATTTAAAACTTCTGAATAAGCTTGGGGCAGGGAGGGGAGGTGTTTGGTTGTTTTTAACATTTGCCTGGAAAGAAGGCAGCCAGTTCAGCCACAGGGGTACTGTTAACCTGTGCCACACTAGGTCTGTCGAATACATTCCGGGCTTCACCCTCATAAACAGCTCTATCAAATAATCTTTAACAATGCTTACAGAGGGAGGGCTTGAGGCAACGCTCACTCAAGTCATCAAGAATATTTTCATTAATTTCATGGCTTCCTTCAGCCTCTGTTTACTGTTCCAACATCTTTGAAAAATAATCTTCCCAGGTCCAACATATCCCACCAAAGTGTCTTGTAAATAAATGGGTAGCATTATGGTATGGTCCTTTTTTCAGATTAGCACTTCTAAGAATCTGAATCATGCACAGAAGATGCACAGCATTACATGAAACGAACCAAGATCAAACTCCCTTTACAGTTATTTTTGTTAAAAGTCTCAAGTTAACTCATTTGTGTGTAATTATGAAATTACTGTACCGATCCTCCGCTTACTTTGAAAGTGATTAATCAAAGTCAGAGAAAACCAACCATCAACTGAAGCATGTCTCAAATTTCCTATTCAGGGATAAGTCTAAAAAGATGCACTAATTTAATTTTAATTAAAACCTCATTTAGAAGCATGCAATAAATGTTTTCCATTTAATTCAAATTAAACTCCAGTTCCAGTACAAATTCCAAATATTCTCTGCTTCTGCTACTTTATTACACATGACACATTAACATTTCCGTTTTGTGCACGTACGCACCAGCAAACCCAACATAATTTAAAGAATTTATACTTTTAACAGTAATAAACATTTATTCTACTTCCAAAGTTCTAGTGATATAAAGAAAATTCTAGTGATGTGAAGGAGTGACAATGCATTCTCTAAGCCACAGTCAAACATGTATGCTAGATTCTGTAACTATTCTGCCCCTTTTAACTGTACTGTATTTATATTGTAATAGTTTTATTACATGAACTTTCAAGCCATCTCTTCACTGAAAAGAGAAGCAAGATAGAGAGATGCAAGAAAAAGAAGAGTAAATTTAAAAAAGCAATACCTACAGGAAGACAACAATTACATCAGATCGTAGACTTTTTCAAAAGCTTTAATGTGAACAGGAGTAGGATGCTGTCATCCTCCAATTTAATCACTGAACACACCTCAAGTAATCTAGAGTTTTCACAGCAAATCAATGCTAATGTTGTACCATTAAAGAGTTCAAAAACCAGAGAGATCTGTCAGTCTTTTGTTTGGGAAGCCACGTGGCAGAACCGCTTCAAAAAGTTCCTTGAGCTATAAGGGAGGAAATTTTTATTATCTCTGAAGTTTTGCCAGTGAACAAATGGTAATTTTCCTACCTTGCTTTCACGATGGTGTTACAAATCTCTCCTTTCTCATAAAATTGGCTGATATTAAGCATACTATCCCTTTGCATAGCAAGCTCTCTGGTCTAGGAAACTGGATGCTGCCATGCTGGCACATCAATCTCTAGGAGGCTCAATACACGTCACTGAATCTGGTAAAGTCAAGCAATGAACTGCTGATTGCAATTAAAAAAAAAAAAAGTAAAATAGCACATGCTGTGTTTCATGTTTTGCAACCAGATAGCTCTAAACTTGTCTTCAGTGTCCGAGGACAACTCACATACCATTTCTTTTTAGTCCATTTATATATTTTGATTAAGCCATGCCATAGGATTTTTCATTAAAATTCTATGCTAGGCACACTGAAAAACTGAAAGAAATTATATTTCTGTATCACAAGAAATTAGACTATACTCCTAGAGCACTTCCCTGAGTTGACTTCCTCACTCATCAGAATTTCTCCCCTTCTCCTCTACAGCAAGTTCATAGGAGGGCTGATCACAAACAAACAAGCAAATGAAATTCTTTTGAAATTGGCTGCCTGCATTAATCTTGCAGGCATTAAACATTAAAAAAGAAGTTACGTTCGAAGAGTACTATATCTGTATCTGTAACTAGCATTTCCACAAAGAATACAAG
The DNA here is from genome assembly GCA_013400655.1 of Mystacornis crossleyi. Lineage (NCBI taxonomy): Eukaryota > Metazoa > Chordata > Aves > Passeriformes > Timaliidae > Mystacornis > Mystacornis crossleyi. The sequence goes on from VYZQ01008970.1 coordinate 32,247, forward strand.
CTTAAGGAAGAAAGCACTTAAAATCACCTTACATACATAAGTGAACACCAAGCATATTTTAACTAAAATCATAAATCGTAACTTTAAGTTTGAAGAACCATATACACTTTGAAATGAAAAAGAATTTCAAAAATCTACAGAGCAGGATCTCTGCATCTCTATGAGCAGCTTGCCCAGGAGCCACAAGCGCAACTTGGACAGATAATGATTTTTCTGCAGGACCACAATTTACCCTTTATTTAGTTTCCAATTCTCTGCTGAAAACTCAACCACAGTGAAAAGCAATGTCAAGCTGACAGAATTGCCAAGTATCTAAAAATTCTCTTTTTATCCAGTAAAAATTCCATTACTGTAATAGTTAACAGCTACCTTAACTGTATTCTAGAAATTTTACAAAGTTATTTCCTCACGTTAAGGCACATACAACAACCCATAGAAAATATGCTTTCATATACCCATTAAAGAATAATAGCTGACGAAATAAGCTACCAAGTCCAATTGTTACAATTACAGCAAGCATTTGCTGGCATCTTAACTCACGGAAAGAGCAATTCTTCTGGTGATCAGTAGATCTATTNCAAGCATTAGCTGGCATCTTAACTCACAGAAAGAGCAATTCTTCTAGTGATCAGTAGATCTATTATCTAGATATTAAGATTCGAGGAAAACTCTGTGCAAATACTTCATTTAGGTAGGACCTTAGGTATTTGCTCACAAAAACTGGAAACATGCACAGATATACAAGTTCAAATGTACACAATCACTCATTTCAACTTGCCCAACATTTATCATCTTATCCCAGAAGCCTTGTTAAAGGAGTCAAATGATGAACAAGGTGTTAGGACCTGGTGTGCAGCACCTCAGCAATTACTTACCACACCACAAGCAGTTCAGGTAAAGAAGTCTGTTCACACACTATAAAAACTGATCATTCATTTAAAATAAATAAGTAAATATGTTTATTTTGACAAGTAAAAATAAATATTAATGAAAAAGCATTTAGTACCTTTTTTTAAAATGTACTGCTGAAAGTATTGTCTCATTTTAATTCATACAAAAATTCTCACACAGGAATCATTCACATTTTGGTCAGAGCATGTGGACAGGTTGCATATTGATTTGAATTAGCAGCATTCTTAATTAAAATTTAAAGCTTTCCTTTATT